>CALNXI010000960.1:103304-112757 GCA_942486025.1 Porites evermanni
CAAGGGCTAGCCATTCACTCGGTCTCCTCCTTTCGGTTTCCCCGAATGCGACGCTCGATACAAAGGCAAAGTTTAGCCCACAACGAAGGCAAACGTTCTCTGTCAAGGCTCGTGGTCTTATAAAAACTTCTCAAACCTGACCTTCAATTCTCTTCTTCACTGCTATTCAATTGCATTCAATTGCTAACAAAACAGAATTGTCTTGATCGACGTAAATCAGACACGGATTTCATGTTTGCAGTTCGAGAGGGCAGGAAGTAAAATGTTATGCGCCGTAGATTATATTTTTAATTTGCTCTGCGCATTCAATTCACTTTAGCCAATGAAAAAAATCGTATTTTCCGTTGCGTCCAGAGCCACTGGTCGGTTACCAATTAAGCCGAGTGGCTCTGGGGACAAGAATGTTTGCAGGTAAGTATAAACATAGGCACGTTTTACGTGCTTGAGCTATTTTGAATGCTTCATTGTAACAGTATCGGCAATCTACTGTCTTAATCCTAAATTAAGGCTATGTTTTGTGCGAAATTAGGTATTGCTGTACATTAATGAAAACGAGAACCAAAGTGCATAGCTGATTCGATCTGATAAATTCACTTTTCTTTGTCTTTCCTTCAGACATCTGGTGCAAAATAAACAAATTGTTAAGGTACCATAAATATCAACTCACCAAACGTTGTTTAGAGGGAAGACTCGAGGGTTTCAAGGTTTCTTCGTGGTTTCGTAAAATAGTGTAGGTCGTCGAATACCGAATAGCTAAGATTTTCATCATTGTTGTAGACGGTTGCATCATCACTATTCACGTGGTTAGCACGTGCAATTCTACTTTAATGAAACAGTCTTTAACTCTGACCTCTTAATTCTATGAGTGTTATGAGTTTTTGCTTCTTAAAACAAAAAAGAGCCTTTGCTTAGGCACTAGTTACAAAACTAAAGGTGTCTTCATACGTCCAAGTTGCTATTATTACTGTGAAAAGCCAGGACGAGATGTAGAATCACACAGTTTGCACGTGAAAGTGTCGGACTTTGCCCCTCTCGTGGTTCGTACGTGAGAGAATTTGAGTTAGCACACAGTAATCCAGTAAAAAGAATTGTAAAAATATCTCATGCACACAATTTGCACGTGAAGATGTTGGACTTTGTTCCTTTTACAATTCGTACCTAAAACAATTCAAATTGTTTACAAGAAAATTTCCTAAAACGATTTTTAAAAATCACCTCGGCTTTACAATACATGTATCTGCAATTAAATTACGCTTAAAGCAACGTTAAGGTTGATAGCCTGACATTCATTTTTTCATTTTCATATATGATCTTTTATACTCTACCTTGAAGCACGTGAAACAGAACTCATAAATGCGTGCTTTGTACCGTTCGCGATAGCAGAATTCGGTGAGAAATGTCTTGAAGCAGCATCCACACTAAAATATGAACCCTTAAACAGCTGCATCACTGTACACAGCGTTTGAATCATGAAGATATTTAATGTAATGCTTCTAAACACCTGTAGCTGTAATAAAAAACGAAAAAATTGTGAAGAATCAAGATGGCGGTTTCAAAGTGCCCTTGTTCGACCTTTAGCAATGTCATGTTTAAATAGATGCCAAGATCCCATTGGTTCCTAAGCATCGACTCATAGTACCTTCAACCTTATTGGCTCTTGCGCCAAACATCCGAATATACAAAGCCACAAAGATACATACGCTCACACCACTGACATTTGAGCTATTTTTCAAAATAGCTCAACAATGGGTATTAAATTGTCTGATAAGGATGTAAATGAGGTCATCCGTCTCCTCGATTACCGGTAACCATATTTGTTGCATAAATAATCAGACTTATAAGTAAAAATAACAAAACAAAACAAAACAAAAAAAAGACTTACAAGTTGAACAATCCGAGAGGCCGTTCTCTCTCGTCCTTGTACTTCATCCAAAGCGGCAAGACTGGTTGGCGAGCTGGATGCTTCCCTTCGTTTCGAAACAGGAACTGCACATCATCGGGATTCGAGATGGCCACTGTCTCGTAGTTTACGATTTTCTCTCGATAAATCGATCCAAACTGTTGAATCCGTTGTTGCTGCATAACGTGCATTCGTTTATAACCCCTTATTCCTTCTCCTTGATCGCGAACATAATCAAGGAGTGTTCCAATAATCGGCAAACCCTTTGGTCCTGGGATTTCTTTGAACGGTTTTGCCGCGATGCCTTCGGCGGCTTGAGCTTGCATGGAACGAAACAGAAGGCACTTGCCTGCTTGTATATGTGGAGGCAGTTTTCTTTTATGAAAAGATTGAAGAGAGAAAGGTGGACGGACTGCAACCTTAAATGCCATGACCAAAGTTAATCTACTCTGCTAGCAGTCCAATGCGTGTCTGAGCATGAACAAAACAACCTCCAGTTCGTCCATTCTCGTTCCCAGAGCTTCGATCCCTTTGGCTAGCGCCGGAGTACGCAAACCGTGGACTTCCGGTTCGACTGCGCAGTCGCAGGAAGAAAAAGGAAAAATAATCTGAAAAATTCAGCAGTAAAATGTGCCACTGTTGCACAACTAGAATTTCGCAGTAAAATTCTTTGTAGCCCGACCTTCAATGCAAGGAAAAGTTTGAAAAACTAATAAGCTTACTTGTAAGGTGAGTGGGTCTTGAGAATGAAGATGTTTCACAGTTTAAAGGATTTGGCAAATCGTTCAATAAATCGCCGTCTTTCATGGTCTGTTTGGAGAAAAACCCAAAGAGGAAGCACCGACTATTCTTATTTGTTTCATTGCTCAACGCTCTCTTTTAGGGCCAAAAAGTGAAAATGAGGTAAGGCTGTATTAGGACGGAATCGTGTGAGTATGAAAGATGATGTACTATGAGATATCACCAGCTCGCTTTTTAATACCATTATTCTCACCATAGTCTCCAATCCTGAGGTGATGACAACAAAGCGGTTTCTGAACTGCTGATTAGATTCTTGGAATTTAACTAAAAGTAAAAGCAAATGTATTATAACGTAACGCCTAGCTTTGACTAGTATGTCGAAAATGTTCTATAATTATATTTTGTGTTGAGCGGTGTTGAGTCATTTCTATATAAATATTAAAAAAATTACTAGAATAATTATTTTGAGTGAATTGAAGTAAACTTCCGTCAAGCAACTAATGTGCAGTCTTCAAACTGAGGGATTATTTGAAAATTATCCTGGGAATGAAGACTGAAAATGAAAAGGGAAAAATCCCCATGGAAATGTTAGGGCAAATAGGCAGGATGACATCATCTGAGGAAAATATTGGTAACCCTACTCTTTACCCAGCGCACTTTCACCTCTTGAAAATTTGGAAACAAATTGTCCAGCGGTTCCTTTAAAATATTTTCTGAAAAATAGCTTCTGTTACTCAAGAAGTATTTTGGTTTCCCTTCCTCAAGTGACACATGTTGGGTCTTCTGATACTGATGTCAGAAGAATATGTACTATTAATAGCTTTTTTTGCTTGGTGATTTTTTTGCTTATTCCCATGACCATTCTGTTTGATCACAGGCTGCAATATCGTAACAGCTATTAGATACTTGTCACACTTGGGGTTAAAATATACAGTGCCCAAGCCAGCTTCAACACACTGTATTAAAAATACTCTTTAACATTCAGATCAACAGTCAGCCTATGCCATATGTTTCCAGTGCCTCCTTATTAATCAGGAAAAGATTTGGAGACTCCAGTCCATTTAAGATATTTTGTGGTGATTAACTCGCTTTATGAACAAGAAGGGACACAAATATACCTAATACAACAAAGGCTGCTTTGGTAATTTGGGCATACAGAACAATGCAATGATTTGCTTGAGTGATCATCAAACAATGGATCATTACCAATGCCCAAAGCAACCTTTATTGAATCAGCTTGATACATATCATAAATTGCATATCATTTGTTAACCTAGGTTGATTCTCAGGGCGCTTTCCATTTAGGAAAAAAACCCAGAAATTTCGGTGGGAGCAAAAGTGGAATTTCCGATTGGTAAAAAGTTGTTCCATTTGGTTGTAAACCCCGGTACGTTGCGGTGCCCGACAGTGAACCTGGAACTGGTACAAACTACGAGAAACGGAAATGGAACACGACATTCCGTTCGGAAATTCCAACCGGGAAAACGGGCCCACCTTTTTAGATTTTCCACTTTTTCTGGGAATTTTCCGGTGGGATGAACCGACGAAACGTGTTGCATTTACCGCCGAACCGAAAATTCCGGAAATTTTGACTAAATGGAAAGGGCCCTCAATTTCCTTTGCCTCCTAGCCCTAATTATTATTCATGGCTAGGAGGCAAAGGAAACAGCGAATCAACCCAGGTGAAAAAATTTTAACCTGAGGTTAATTTTGACCTGTAAGTTTGACTTTCTGTGTCCTATCAGCTTCAGTTCACTTTTCTTTTCACACTTCAAGATTTCCTTAGTCCCCTTTGCAGCTGTTTTTAGGCTCATCACACAATGCTCCTCCGCATGATGAGCCTAAAAACGGCTGCGAAGGAGACTAAGATTTCCATAAATTTACAAAAAATCAGCTGAAATAAAATATTATGAGAATAAACAAAAATAAATGGCCTTTGATTAACACCACCACATGCCATGACATCCATGGCATGCATTGGAATGAAAGGTTTACAGCTAAATTTGCAGGAATGTCCCTGACAAGTATCTTTGTCGATGATTTTCATTAAATGATAGCAATGAATAGGTTACATATGACAAGGACATCCTAGTGAATGTGGTGTTTTCATGTGACGCTTATTTTTATTTATTTTTTTTCTTTAAGAGCTTTGAAGCTATGAAATTCAATTTGCACAGTATATTATTTTTGGAGCAAAAAGTACCTATTTGTTGCTTGACAAGCAAAAGTAACAAAGAAGTCTTTGTCTTCTCACCACTACTCTAAATGTGTAGGTTCTGTAGTGGGGGTGGGGAAGGGGATACAAGAACAGTCCTACACATGTAAATAATAAATGTGAGCAACACAAAAACAAGGGCTCCAAATTTATGCATTAATGATTAATGCATGAATTTATTATTATTATCAGCTGAGCACAAGGCCAGTTAATTATTTTAAGACCCTGATTTGTTGTCTGACTTATTTTACAAGCCTGAATAGGGATTCACCAAGCTTGTCTCTGAAACAGGTCAACTTTGATTTGGGTCACATGATTGTGAACACTGCAGTAACCCCGAGTGTTTTTTTTTAAAGGTTTATTAAAAGGCTATATTTATAGTGGAAAGTGCACTTCGCTTACCCGGCTAGTTTACAGGCACCCCACTCAAATACTTGGAAACAAATAATTCAAATACAACATAACAGGATTAAAACCCCAACTGGCAGGAGGCAACCAGTTGGCTATTTACAAGCCTGGGAAAGGACTTGAACTCGGGATGACTGAGAACAAATCCAGCAAGTGGCCAGAGCGGCCGGGACTCGAACCCCGGACCAAAGCATTTTAAGACTGGTGGGCTGACCACTCTGCCACACTGCCTTCTTTTGTTTTCATAAGTACCCTCAACGATCTCTATAGAGAAAAATAGAGGGTCTGTGAACAGGCTAACACTGCAGCAGAGAGGTCTCAAAATACCTATCAGAATCTGTATGATTTATGTTCAACGAGCTAAGTTAACTTGATAAAGTTAAAGTAGAGGGTTTCACAGACCTGAATGATTAATAGCCCATTTGAAAAAAGTACCATGATATTAGTACGGGCTCAGCCTTGCTTGGGCATGCTAAAGTAACTATTATTCCAGTCCTCTTTGTTAGAATTATGAAACAATGTCAAATATTAAGCACTGCTATGGACATAGGCAAATAGATAGAGTATACAAATTTCTATGGTTCAAGCTGATGAACAGCAAATGTAGCATTTTTCAATGGTAACAACAAGTCATTCTTACAGACAAGCTTACATGAAACTATATCCAAATGGAATTTTTTTAAACAATAGCTTTTTTAGCAGCTGATATAAAATGAAATGAAAAGGTTTCTTGTATTCTCTGCAGTCCTATGGTCAATTGCCTGTAGTTCTGTAGGCTCTGAGTTGGTAACATTTTGCAGGCGTGGTTTAATGATGTGCTCAGATCACAGATGCTAACAGTGACACTTGTACTGTTTTTCCTTTCATCAACATTGCTGTCTACATTAAAAAATATTATAAGAAAACATTAAAACTTGCATCACTCATTCAATTAATAGCCTGTCTTCTAACAGCCTAACTTTAATTATTTTGTAACAGTATTTTACAATTTAGGTTTTAAGCTTTCCTTGGATTTCATAGCTTGAAATAGTATTCACACAGTGAATCATGTATTAAGTGGTCACTACAAACATGCTTGAAATAAATTAGAGGGGGACATAACTAAAGGATTTACAGTAGGTGATCACTTACAGGAGATTGTCACACAAATTCTAACATAACTCCGAGGCTTAACGGACAAAAATTGTAAATCTTTCACAACTCCATTATCTCGCAATTCCCACTGGAGATTTGAGCTCAAAGAAGACCAAACCAAATATAGAAAAATGACCAGAAAGCCTTGGAGTCAGGTTAGAATTTTAATATATCGAACCTGGGCTATTATGTCTTTAAATATTTTTGAACAAAACAAAGAAAAAAAATTAATGGAAACTTCTTTGGGTGAGGAATTTGACCCCAGGGGCCCCACTCACATATTTTAATGACGGGGGGGCGGGGGGGGGGTCCCAAGGATTTTTTTGGGTCTGACATTTTGGCCAAAAGGGATTTTTATTGAGTCTATGAAAGACGCCAGGATTTTTTTGGGTCGCGAAAACAAGACAGGGATTTTTTGTGTATTGTATTTTTCATCAGCTAAAATTAACAATAACATAAGCGCAATTTATAGTTTTGTTTTTGACCAAAACCAAAGTTGAAGTTGGCATGTTTTAGCTTTCCAGAAGATAAATAATAAAATTTGCTGATGCAAAAACGCTGAGGGGTTTTTTTGAGTATGCTAAAAAAAGTGGGGATTTTTTTGGGTAGACAAATTCTGAAGTTGGGATTTTTTTGGGTATAAAATATGAACGTCTGTCGGACCCCCCCGTCATTAAAATATGTGAGTGGGGCCCCTGGGAATTTGACTCTGGTTTCAAGGAGATGGTTTAATTCTCCGAGGGTAGTCTACGCAGAGAGGGCTAAATGGATGGGCGTTATTGGGGTTGCATTTGCACTGATGAGTTACTGGAATGGGTTTGCACATTTTTACATGATTTTACTCCAAAAATATACACAAAATAAGCAGATTTATAACCGGCCAGTGTAAGACGCAGACTGCGGACTACGGACTGCAGACTGCGGACCAGGGGTAAAATGCAGACTGACTGTAAAATACAGACTGCAGACTAAGAGTAAAACGCAGGTTGGGGTAAAATGCAGACCGAGCATAAACTGTAGTCGTGGAAGGGTTTAAGGGCAAAATATCCCGCAAATACATGCAAACGAACACTTACTTGACGACATCTGCTTTCACAAATCCATTCCTTTCTTCTCCGGAACGTCGTCGACGACCCGACTATGCCATAATCGCAATCTTGAACCTTTTTTCCGTCCGAGAGACTTCACGCTTCAACTTTAGATGAGAAGCTTTCGATATACGTGACCAGGGACCGTGAATTGGTACAACACAGGGGGGGTGATGAACTCGCCAATCGCTCCTATAGGGATCGCGCGGCGGATGATCTTGGCCATCGTGACGTCACGAGAAATTTATCCCGGGAACTTTAAATGGTTTCATGGAGTGAAATTGTTTCGTGGTTTCAAGTGGTAAAAGTCGAGACGATGCGATGAAACGACCGAAGGTATGTGTTTATCTGTTAATGCTATATAGTAAAATTGCAATTTATTCTAGGAAAGAGCATTTCCATCGTAAAAAATCAAGAACTTCCCGAGATCGACCAGATGGTACAACTCATACCCGGGCGTCTTTAGAGACGCATAACTAAAGAGCCCAACAGAATTTAGTTTCGAGAAAAACAAATGACGTTAATATGGTATAGGTCTCTCAATTAGTGATAGAAGTGAGTCATCTAATAAGTTAGCAAAAATGATCAGTGGGATAAAAGTCGCAAACCTCAGGGATGTTTACAAAAATTGCGAAAGTGGCGTGGACAGGTCGCGAAACATAGCGTCATGATGTTCATACTAGACTATCAAATTGTGTAAACAATTTATTAAAACTAAAGAAATGTAAGAAGCAAGTGTTTTTTTTTTTTTTTATAGAATATAGGCTATAATCTTCAAGGGTTTTGAAAGGATTTCCTGTTTGAGTCAAACGTATCAAAATGTTAATAAAGCGTATTGAATCTAATAGGTCGCGCGATAACCAAGGATATTATTATAGCTTATTATATTGCAACTTTTCACTATAAATTACGATCATGTTGTCAAAACATTCATTGCTCATGATGGAGATAAGTTCACATTGCCTTTCTCTTTACTTCTTCGCTCCACAAACAAAGGAGATGGTTTTTAACCTGTAAATAGTCAAACAGAATCTATCACTAGGGTAAAGTGCCGTGAACTAAAGTTTTTGATCAACATCAACATTTTTAGGGCTTTATGCAGAGAATCCAGGAGAAGGGCCGTAGAAAGGATGGGTATGTAGCTTTGTCTTAATCGCTTTACAGAGTTAATAGAAAAAAAACTTGAAAAAGCCAAGAAAACGGACACTAGTAAGCGTTTCAATCGTGTAATATTGAAAATGTGTTTCCTCGGGCGTCCGCATCTTAAAAAATGAATGGGAAAAAGAATTTGCTAAGGATATAAAAAATTGCAGGATTTTCATGCGATGAATAACGTCACCCTTCTCACACTTTTACAATATAAAAAGAGACTTTTTTATGTTACATTTTTTCGGTTTTCCGTTTTGTGTAGTTCAATAAAGACACCAAAGTTCAAGAACGACAATATAGTTCAATAAGTACACAAGTTCAGAAAATGACACGAGTATCAATGTATGTTTATTAGGTAATGTCAAGGCAGGGGATCTACTGGGAGTGCGAGTGCAGGGGCATCAGTTTAATTTTCAATCATTGATGCTTTTTAACTTACCTGGACTCCAAGCTATTGTCAGTCACATGAAGTGACACTGTCCAGTTCCAACAATTCGGGGCCTGCTCATACAGTTTTATCACCCAGCTGATGTACCTTTGTGGTAATTTCTTGGTAGGCGTAACTTAGTAAAAACAATCATTCCATGACTATAGGTGTTGCATTATAATAGCTCTAAAGCCCCTCTTTAAAATTTGCTGTTGTACTGCCTCTGCTAATATATTTCACATAGCCTTGCCATTGCTATGGTATGATTACAGATAGGTTGACAGGTATTCATTTAGCTATTGGTTTAAGATTAGAAACCAGTCTTTGGATTATCTTGATAGGTTGCTTGAAGTTACAAAAATTTATAATTCAAGGGAGAAATATTTTTTTA
>CALNXI010000960.1:123687-138670 GCA_942486025.1 Porites evermanni
GTTGATGCCAAACACTTCCATGTGCTGCATAGAGTTGCCAGGACTTCGCCGGCTGTGTTGAAGAGTTGTCAAACGTCTGTTCTCACTCCTCCTACATCCTCCTGCTTGCTTTGCCCTAATTCACTTCATCTTAGTGTACATCACAAGTGCAACGTAGTAGTGTACGGTTTTGGTGGGGCAAGGCAAGCAACAAGGATCTCCACAAGGTGTCAGCGTTGCCGCAACATATACAACTACACCTCCTTCGGAAACGCTGGGGATGGTTGGACTCTGTATCAGGAAGCCAGGGATTTGGTTGAGGCTAGCGACGCCTGCTTCGTCGAAAGACCTATGTTCGAGCTACAGTGTTCGCTAGCGTAAGTTTATAGCTTACATATACTGTATTCTAGCTTGTTATTTTTTCTGATTATTCCAATCTAATGTGATGATTATTCCAGTCTAATGTGAATTGTGATGCTAATTCACCCATCGTTATTATTTTGTTCAAGAAAAAGGAAAAAGGGTCTTTTTTTTTCTTATGCTTAGTTAACCTCTTGTTTGTCGTTTACGTCTCATATTTTCTCGTCTCTCTCGCCGTTTTTTCCCACTCCTTGACTTGTTTCCTTCCTCCGCTATCTGAACAACAGGGACAGGCTACAATATTTATGTATGTATATATACCTGAATTCATTCCAACTTGAAGTAATGTGACATTTGTGAAGTGAGTAACTGCAAGGGGGTGTCATTAACCATATACATTTTTCATTGAAAAATTAAAGATTTTCCTTCCTTATAAGAAATAATAAAAGAAGAAGAAGAAAGAAAGAAGAAGTGGTAAAAGAAGTGGTTAATTTTGTATAAGGTGCACCATTTTTTGAGTAAAGCCGCTTCAGTTTAACACTGATGGTCGATGCTACAATAGACTTTGTCACGGTTTTCGACGCCATCTTGACGAGTAGGCGAAGGCGTGAAAAATTACAGTGTTTGTATGAAATAATTTCCGTAGAACGGCTGCTCTGACAAAAATATGATTTGTAAACTAAAGCTTCTCTCCTAAGAATTCTTCTGAAAAAAATTGACGGCTACTCTAAAGGTGCAATCGTGATATTTTTGAGTGTGTTTGCACGTAACTTTTTAAAGTTAATTGAAATAGAGGCAATTTATGAAGTGTCGCATGTCAATGTAAAAGTTTAGATAGGTTCAATTGTGAAGTTTACGCATTGCCTTTCATACGTTGCTTCTATTTTATCTTTGCACGTAAATTTTACGCCTGTACGCACCTAAAAATTACCCGACAGTGAACATCCACCCTAATGAAGCTGCAGATACAGTAAAAAAAAAACAAACAATATTCTCTGTAGAGTAATAACTTTCGCGACATAACACTTTATTGGCACATCATCCGAGTGCAATTTTCGTAGAAAGAATTTATTAAACAATGTGTCATCCATGCAAAAAGTAACGACAACAACTAATTAAAAAACAAGTAAGGAAAACTAGACTGACCAGGTCCATGCTGTGGCGTTATGCAGTGCTACTAACATTCAACGAAAGTAACGTGAGATGCGGTTGATTTTCCAGCTAGGCACCACTAGGCCTAAAGGACTGAATATCAATTTCAGTTTTATCTGAACTGGGACATTAAATACATCTTGCGCGTGCTATTACAGGCGCGCGCGCTGCGATCATTTTTATGTCTATAGTATTGCGTAGTACTGTACAACGGTTTTTTCTCACACTGAAGAAGGGTCACAAACCCGAAACGTTTGTGTTTTTCAAAAAAATTGACACTTTTTGATCTTCTTTACCGAATATCACCTCATCACCTATTCAGAATGTGTTAGGCATAATTGGCCGTTTTAATGCTAGGGACGTCAAAGTCGTCTAGACGCATTTAACGTCTGAGACATTGAAGTCATCTGGTGTAAACGCATAAAAGAAGACGACAACATTAAAAAATAACAGAGTTTTGTAAAAAAAAAAAAGACAAAGCACTGACTCTTCCTGTCGTTTGTGGACGGGGCAGGCATAAAAGCGTCCAAGTTAACTGCGTCCCGTTTTTATACTAGACGCATTTAACGTCTGAGACGTTAAAGCCGTCTGTTACGTGCGTCTTTAAAGACGCACTAAAGAGAAGACGTTAAAGTCCTCAGACGTTTAATGCGTCTGTCTTATTCACCGTCTCAGACGACGTTATCGTCTCTAGCATCAAATCGTCAATTTTTCTTTTCTTTTTTTTCAAAGAAGCAACTTCCTTCATGAACTTTTCCTCTACACACTCAGAAACACTAAATCTTGAAAGCAATGTTTCAGACTTTTGAAATATATGACTTTTTTAAACTTATTCCTATTACCCTTCATAAGCATAGTTTCCACGTTATGCGCTAGTTAGCAAAGGTAGGTTTCATGAACGCAAATTGTAGCCTATACCCTCTAAAAGCTGTGTTTAGGAACCTTTAATTTACAGCAAAATATCCACCTATTTGAAGCCACGCACGTGGTCATTGAACTGAGCTTCAAAGGTACCTTGAATTTAATGGAGCCGAAACCAATTGTGGAATTGCAAGCATTTTAGGCGTCCTACTGATGAACAGTTGCGACACGTAGATATATATATATTTTTAGCAACTAATATAATTTGCAGTCTGTCTACTTTGAATTGTGTATGTGAGCCCAAAGTGTACTCATCAATATCCTAATCAAACGGAGCATGGTAACAGCGTTCACTTTGTGGCGATTTTAATGACTTTCCATTTCCCAGGAATGGGCTGGGAAATTAATGAATTAATGAATTAAACGAAAATTCAGTCTATTAAACAGTATTTGGACTTCTAATCAACCTCCCACCCATACGCCGCAGCTACGGAGCCTAGCTCAGTAAAAGTGGTCAAGAGTTAAATGGTCGGCCCCTTACTAAAAATGGCACTACTGCTATAGGAAGCAAAACCTGGTCCAGTAACTCAAATACCGGTAAATGGTTAAAATCAGAAAATAAAGCGACTCGATCAAAGAAGGCTACTGAAATCGGATCCCTAGCTCTGTGTCTTAGGCAGAAAGCACCGCTATGCACTGAAACATGACATAACATTATTGGTTGTGTAATACTCCAAAACCGAAATTGCTCAAGAGAACATCGAGTTTGGATGTGCTTCTCGCAAGCCTGTGACAGAATGTCATAGGTGAAAAGCACACCAACATTAGCACAAACCGGAAATTGTATAATTTGTTCCGTTGTTGTGCGGCCAGGTAGACCATATGAATCCGGGACGAATACTTTAGTACTTTATATCCTGTAGTACTAAATAGCGTAACATAAGCTTTCCCCCAAAAAATTGAGCAACCTTTGCCTATAAATTCAACGAAATGCACCGTTTCATGCACAGCTATGAAGCCCTGCTCTCCACACATTTTAACATAATTTTACCCACAGTATTATGACGCCGCATAAGAAATAAAACGACTCATCTGTACAGTTTTTTCCATGTTTAACGCTGTCTTGGCAAGCGTTGATTATTTTCAGGATATTAATTATCGAAACCTAGCTGGATTTTGTTTCCTTTAACGATAAACATCTTCAAAGACGACGAAAATGTGTTGTCGAACGTGACTTTCCCATACTAAACCGCCCAGTCTTATACTGGTCTAGCCTGCGTAGCTGGCGGTATTGTGTAGTAGTCGATTGAGATTTGGCGGCGGAGCCGTTGTAATATAGTGGAGTGAGATTGACGGCGGAGCCGTCACGAGCGGCGAAGCCGCGAGAAATACCGCCTCGTCCCTACTCCCTTTTTTTGGAACACGGCTCCGCCGCCAAAACTTTAATCTCGCACCCACAGAAATACCGCCAGCTACGCAGGCTAATACCGGTCAGGTTTAACGTCTGAGTCACAGCAGGGACCAGAAATTTGTGACGTCATTAGTGGAAAGCGCTATCGCCTTGTTTGTTTTGTTTTTTTTTTTAACTTTCCCGTATCCCGTGCCCGTCCCGAAAAATTATGTGATTTTTATTGGCTGCAACTGCAAATCACGTGCAAGTCAGGTTGGATTGCACAGGCAGAAAAAAGATATATGCGTCAGCAAAGAAGGAAAAAGCAAGCTTACAGCATAAAGGCCCCGGGCGGGGGCGGGGGGTACTGCCATGTATGGGGCTATATACATTTGTAGGTATATGCCGCTGTGAAGGGTATGGTTTTCAAGCAGTTTACTCAAGGATAGCGTATATAAATCAGAGAGTTTGGGTCTAGAATAGGATATCATTTTTCAGGAAACTGATCAGTTGGTTGAAGATTTTAACTAGACTAGGGAAACCGGGAACGGCCACTCAAACATAAAAAAATCAAATCGGCAAGTTGAAAATTACGCAGCCCAGCCCCGGGAGTAAAAGCAAAGAAAGTGTCAATAGATGGCTACCATAAAACACTACTGGATATTATTAACGGTCAAAAATCGGGATTCAGACGGAAATCGGTGGTTTCAATACTGGTTTTACCCCGGGCTCAGCATGTAATCTACGACGCGCCCAGGTTGAATACGGGGTTGAAAATCGAAAACCCGTGTCCAACATTAGGACTCATTTAGGACTGTTCTTTGAGACTACGAGAAAGAAGGTGGACTAGTTTTTTTGTGACTTAGAGAAAGAAGGTAAGTGTTCCCTTTTTTAAAAAATATAAACCCTATAATATAACGAAAATGGTCGCATGTAAATAATTACCACGTGGAATGTCCTTATTTCCCTGGCCTCCTGACCTTCCTGACCTCAATGAGACCAGAATTTCGCATTATGATCAGAAAAAATTATAAGGAATACAAAAAGTGTAAGCTAAGGCTTTTCCAAAGCTATAATGGAGATGTAGAACAAAAATTATTTTAATATCTGGAAGTTGCAATCGCCGGTAGTGCAAACCGGAAACTGTTTGGTCCGAGAAAATATAACAGAAAAACCGGGGGAAAAATTACTTGCTTCTATAAAATAGCTTTCATCAGCTATTTGCGAGGGCTTGAAAGAGAAAGAAAATTGACTATTGCCGCTGTTTGAAAGTCCGTATTTCATGCCCGAATTTCGTTCAGGAATTTTGTCCGCTATTTCATCTAATCCTGGTATCTATTAATGCCAGATATTTTCTTTCCTGTGACTGAGAACCCTGGGTCCAACCAGATGCCATAATGGTGTCTGGGCCTGGTGCGAGCCCGGTTCTAACGAGCACAGAAAGAAGTGGACATTATTGCTTGTCATTACTGCGTTTTGATTACATTAATCAGAGCTTTGAATGCATTGGTAGACATTGTTATAATGAAGGAAAAATTTTTTTTAGACTTGGTGAAACTAGATTATTACTGTTTTCGCTTTTTGAGTTTGAGTATACTATTCGAATTAAAGCCGCATCTGCGGCGTCTAATCGAATAAATACAGTACATATATAAATATAAATATATTTTTCTAAACCGTTTAGAATAATTTTTCTAGAGTGCTCAACTTTTCAGGGGCAATAAATAATATGACTGAAAATTTATGCAGTTCCAGGCTTCAGAGGTTATACATCGCTTTATCGTTAAAGCTGTGCTTCGTATGGCCTAAAGGCGACCACACTCATCAGGCAATTACAGCAAATCAAATTCACCAAATAACAAATTGAAATCTTCATCTGCTTTTAAAGTGCTCAATAGTTAAACTAGAGCATTAAGTAAATGAAAATGCAGAGCTGGATTATCTGGTCCAAGCAATTTGCTTGACAGTTTTATGTCTTGGACCAAATAATACAACTTTGTATTTTCATTTATTTATATATATTAACGCGAGTGTTTTACTGGAAAATATACCACTCGTAAAATTCATAAAAACTACACCCGGGACCCGAGTGGTTAATTTTCCATAATCTCACACGTGAGTTATCGATAACGTAATTTCGGTAATTTTCTTTCGAAATTTGTAGACGTCTTGCGTCTTTTGAATTTTACTTACACATTTTTCAAAGTTTTGCTTATATTTTGTCATTGTAGAGCCCTCTTCCGTTCAGCGTTATTTCTCAAGATTATTGTAAATTAAACAATTACTAATCCATTATTTTATCAATGTCTCTTTTTCTATATGATAAAAAGAACATTACACGGCGGCTTGAAGATATGAATTTTATTTTCGAGTGGCAAAAACAATATTTTACTCACTCGCTGCGCTCGTTCGTAAAATATTGTTTTGCCACTCGAAAATAAAATTCATATCTTCGCGCCACCGTGTAATATCCTCTCTCTATATAATAAATATAAATACTAAACATAACAATTCGGTTTTTACGAATTTCACAGTTTCCTGCATAAAACGATTTAAAGGTGGTACTCCATGACATATATCGTACGCAAAACTAGCGAGTTTACATAAGTATAAATATTCGAGTAAGATAAAAGAATCTCGGCTAATATAAAAAAGCCGTATCTGGTATGTCGCAGGCCCGGCTGGCAATAGCAGGCAAGAAAACAGCCTAAAATGAGAAAGGACAAGAGAGGCGTATTGCGTAGGAAATGTTTGAAATGTGAAGAGTGTTATGAGTACGAAACCACTGTTACTGCCAGTATTTTGTGTGAGTACTATGGCCACAGACCAGTCGAACACGAGCCAATCACAAGCGAAGAGGAAACACTGCCAGCAAAAAAACCGAGGTTGGAGCCAATACAAGAAGAGTTAGAAACTGATTTGTCTTGTGATGGAGAAGGGCAAGTAGAAAGCATCGTTAACAAACTAGGCTCTGTTTCAACTTCAGCGTCGCTTAATTTCGGGGATGTTTTTCGGGCAGAAAACACCAGTACAAGGCCGTTAAAGCCGTCCGCTACCAAAAATCACATTCCTTCATCACCTCACCATGATATTATTGAAGAACGCGTAAACGTAGTCGAAGTAGTAGACGTTGATACCAAACTGGAAAGTCAGCAGTTAAAAGCAAATGAACTTGCAAAGAAGGAACCAGGCGTAGCTTTTAATATTAAAAGAAGACAAGGAAAGCTTTTTGCTGAATGCAATGTTTGCTCATCTGAAGTCGCCGTAGGACAAGCGAACCAGGATCTGAGTTTGTTAAAGTTGCACATTATAACCTTAAGGCACAAGTTCAATGTAGCCATTAGCCGGTCCAGAAGCTCAGAAATACCGACAGAAATTCAAGGTCTTCGGAATCAGATTGACGGCAAATTTCCCAAAGTTTTTCACTCTCAAGGGGAGGAGGTTTTGTGCCGTTCCTGCAATACATCGTTTGCTATTTCTCAACGATCCCTTCTCTTCAATTTGAAACAGCATGTTCATTTGAAGGACGTAGCCATCAGCAGAAGGCCTCCCGCGCTGGCTCAGTGGCTGACATTGCCTCATTTTTCCATAAATCAGCTCACACACAAGATAACAGCAAATGATCTAACACAAAGGGTCCTGGTGAGCAACTTTGTCATGGATTCTTTCTTGAACGTTTCGAGTATAATGTCGGCGATAAAAAATGTAACTGTTAATCCCAAAGTGCCTATTAATGATACAAAGCCAGGTGAAAACAATAGTAACATTTCCTGGTATCCAGAGCCGCATTACAGATTTGTTAGAATTTGTAAGGAAAGCTCCAAAGAAATGACGGGGACATTTCGAAGTTCTGAATGTTTACGCTGTGCAGATGTGGGGACGTTTAAAAATGATATGTGCTCTGCTTGTGAGGGTGTGCCAAATCTTCCATCTTTCAAGAAACGCCAATTATTGTGAAGTGAAAGAATTGGTTCTGATGGTAAGAGAAACAACTCCACAATTAGAAACGACTTCCTTTCCACATTTGAGATGCAACAGAAATTAAAAGAACAGAAGGAAAAGCTGGACGATAAAGAATCTCAGTTGTTTTTTCTCAAGTCCAAGAATTTAAAGCCGAGAATGCGAAAGCGTTCTCTCGATGAAAAATTGGCCGAGTTCGCAAGACGTGGCTCGATGAAAGCCATTTGCCACAATCTGGATAAGGCAGCGCAAAACGGTTATTTGAAGGATAGAAACACCCTGGTCGGTGTACTGCAAACTGTTGCAAGAAAATTTCATGTTGGAAAGAACGGGGGCCGTTATCAGTCTTCTTTTAAGCTGTTTCTGGAGGTTCTGCTACGTTGGGGCGGACCAAGATCGAATTGCGACATTTGTAGCTATCAACCTTTGTGGGCCAGAAATTCACTCCATCTATCGCTGGCGAAACCAACATTCTAGTACATTTGGACGGTGGTTTTGAAGAGAATAACTTTAAGGTCCTTAGCAAACTGTATTTGGAAGCTATGAGCAATCTTGGCGCCAAACACGTCCCTGTCTTGGCAGCAGAAGACGAGACCGCCATTCTGGAACAAATCCGTTACAGCGAGCGTACTGATGAAATACTGAGATCTGTGGAGTCACCGGAGTAGATAACAAATGCGTTGACTATTTCACTGTTGTTGTTGGGAATGGCGAACAAGGGTACAACACAATCGTCAATGCATTCAACGAGTACAAGATTGGCTCATTTGCTCGCGCAATCATCCTGAATACCCTGCACCCCAAACTTCCTCGAATTCCTGTTCTCATCATGCCTACGTGTAATAGGTTCGACCATGAATTTGTGTTCAGACAACGGCAGACGAAGAACGCCTTTACGAAAAGGAACTTCAAGACATTGTCGGCCCCTTGATTGGACACAGTTCACACGGTGACTTGTGACGCAGGAAGCTTATGCTACAGCTTGGGACAAACAACGTTGGAAGCAGGTATCGTGCCGTTCCTATGGAACTTGGTTTTGTTCTTTCCTGCAGGAAGGTTGAGACAGAGAACGGGTATATCATCACAGATGCATGTGATCAGGACTATATTATACATAATCACAAGAAGCTTCTTAATCCACTTGACCATACTTCACGTGTATTATATTGATGTTGGGCCAGAGCAATTACTTAGTCCACATGAATCACTTGTAGTTGGTATATGAAATGTTCCCTATTCCAGATCATGGTCTTGGACTGAACGACGTCCAGAGGAGTGACAGGCAGAACTGGCGATCGGCTCAGAAACTTACATTTCCACAGGTCCGAAACTGTCTGCAGATGTTGATGGAAGGCCTTGTCGAAGGCCACCCAAGAAACCCATCGTTACTTGGTACTAAGATCTACCTCCATGTTGTATGGTTGTATGTGGAGATTTTTTGCAGCAGTGTTGCCTCTTTAAGACGTCGCATCACGTACGCTGAAATTGTCACCCATTTCCTGGCGATATGGCATAACTGCATTCATCGTAGTGAGGGGCTGTCACTAAAGCAAAACTTTATCACAAGGGAAACATACCAGGACATTGTGATTTCATGCCAGTTCGCTGTCATTCTCATCTGCTATATGAGAGACAACCTTCCCGAGCAAGACTTTTTTTGTGTTGTCTTGAGCTAAGTGGTTCGCACGTTTTGGAGGATTTTTGGAGCAGAAACGGGCAATGGGTTGGAAACCACCACAACTATTGCTTTGGTGATCTCCGCAGAAATGCCTCTCACATGATTTAATTAGAGGAAATCAGAATTAACCCTGAAGCTCCCGACTTTGCTAAGCCTCATCCAAAGCAAGAAAGTATCTGGCATTGACAGTATGAAGACGGTTATGAGAAGGCAAACTTGTATACACAGGGTGCAACAAGAGTACAACAGTTTGCTTGTTAACGCATTGAACCGTATTTTTTAAAGCAATCTGTCCTTGAATACAGTGAAACCTGTATTAAGCGGACACCCTCGGGGAATGCTGTTGTGTCCGCTTAATACAGGGTGTCCGCCTAATACAGGTTTCGATAGATAACGTCATATGAGGTGTCAAATGCCATTTAAATGAACAGTGGAAAGGTTAAGCATACTCCCAGAGGTTTTGACGATATACGTTTGCATTAATTTCTTTATCAAAGTGGAGCAGTTGATCTTAATACCCTAAACATAGATTGCAATTCAAGAAATCAGATGAGTGAAACAAGCTCTATACAAACAAAAAGAATTGGAAAACAATACTGTACTGTGAAACTAATCAAGTATGTTCGTCAAGTCACGTTTGTTAATGTGAAAATAGAAATATTTGTGGGTGGCAATTCGAGGCAATCTTCGCATTTCCGATGTCTCGCATGTTGGGTGGTGGCATTTGATTGCAAGTGTCCGTTTAATACAGGTTGGTAACAATGGAAAAGACCATTTCAGGCACTTTTTAGGTGTCCGCGTCCGCTTAATAGAGGTGTCCGCTTAAAAAAGGTTTCATTTAAAGCAAATAAGGGAAATAAATTTTGGGACTTCGGCTACTGTCCGCTTAATAGAGGGTGTCCGCTTAATACGGTGTCCGCTTAATACAGGTTTCACTGAATTAAAAAATGGGTCAATTCATTTTTTGATGACCTGTATTTAAAGGATTCATAAGGTAGATACATAAATAGAAAGTGATTAAGTTGGGATCGCAAAAATTACATATTTACCCAAAAGTTACTAATATGGGGTCTACAATTGGCCACAAAATGGACTATAATGGGGTAGGGGCCCTGGGAGGCCAGCGGTACATACCCAGCAAAAACCCCCAGGGGGCGGCCGCGGTTTCGTTGAAATCATAACAGTTTTCCTGGAAAGCTCCGCGGGATCTCAGTGAATCTTAATAACCGAATTTTCTTTTCGAACTAAATCAAAATGATTAGTAAAAAGAGTAGTGCCCTTATTTTTGACCCAAAATTTTTTTGTAAAAAATACATAAACAGACCAGAATCTTACTTTTCCATTTAAAAAAACATGAAATATTCGGCGGCGTTGCCCATGTTTCTCATATTGTGCTAAAAACGTACTTTCATATGACAACATGCGGGATTTTTTTTTTCGCACGCTCAGAAGGTCAAAGGGATGTGATTTTTCATGAAAAAAATATTCACAAAATTCTGCTTCACTTGTTCAGAAAAAAGTTTGTTTAATTTTTAATAATTAACTAACAGCTCACTGATTTATTAATTTGGGCGACCAAATTGGAGGCCCGGGAACGCCAGCTAAAATGCTTGGGGAACCCGAAGGGCTCCCGGAAATTTTCCCTAGCTAGAGCAGAGCCATGCAGCCCTGTAGTTATTGGAAGTATGGTACATTACATGCTATTATTGAAAGTGGAAGTGCATTTTTTGACGACATTAGTAAACGAAATACAAATTAAATTTTAGTGAACTTCCCCATACTCCTAAAATATGTGGTAATATTGATGAAAGTTTTGTTTTGAGTAACAAAGGAACCTTGTGTGTAACTCATCTCCTAGTGACTGTGAATTAGTCCTAAACAGAACGTCTCTCCTGCACACATTTGTTGCATACACTACTCAACTTTCCATTCCCATTCAAAATACCGGTAATTCTTTCTTACACCAACACATTCCCCGTAAACGCCTTCGGCCTTCTTGTTCAATAAGAAACAGCGGGTGTTTGTTGGAAATGATATTTCCGAGAGACGTTCTACAAATTGAATTCTCTCCACGCAAGTACGGCTAAAATGCTGTCCGACCCGGATCCCACGGTCATCAGCCTTGATCAGCCATGTTCACCTCACCTTTTACTTTCGGTTTGTTTCCTTTGTGTTTCAAAGCCAATCAAAACAAACCCTTGAGTTGGAACCAACCAGAGCTCGACCCAGAGCTCTCGATCCAGGTAATCGATCCACGACGCTGACCAAAAGGATCGAAGCTCTGGGAACGAGAATGCGCTGATGACCAGCACATTTTCATGTATTACTCATGAAAGGCTGATGTGCTTATTCCCGCGAAGCGAGTTTATTATCTCGTCGCGCGCGAAGCGCGCGTGAATGGAAGCGTTACATTTGTAAACAAAGTCCTTACTGAAGAATGTTTTCGTTTTTTATTACATTTCCTTCTCCAAAACCATCCCACTTAAAAATATATATCTGTTTAGCAGACTTATACATAAACACAGCTGTGTCTTTTAAATCAAACATAACAAAAATTTATTATTGCTGGGCTCCTATTTTAGATCCTATTTATTCGAAACGAACATCTGAATTTCCAATCTCCTCACAATATTGGTGTTTGACATCTGTTACAATTGCCAGGAAAATTAATTCTTTTACCCGTAAGCGACAATTTATCAAGACAGTGAATTTCACTATAAGTCAGGGAAAATTGGACTCTTTCAAAGAAGTCAGAGGGAGGTGACATATTTCTGCATAGTCACCGAAGTTAAACATATTCCATCAGCAGGATATTGTTTCCAGAAATTAAAAGACAACCAGGTATAGGGTTTCCTATAAGATCAATCCATTCTGTGCTTTACATTCAAGATAAATTAATGTAATAAATGGGTGGCGAGGATGGTTGTGATGGTAGTTTGGGCATTTACTTTGTGTACCGGACACAGATGAGGTAAATCAAAATAACAACAGCCCTGAAACAATACCAAGCAGATTTTCCCTGAACAGAAAACAAAGACGTCTTTTGCTTTACGTCATCTGTGTTCAGTACACGAAGTTTTGAGTGGAATTTGGAATCCATTAATATCTGGACAAATTGTCAATTCATTTGGTCAGAGAAAGTGTACATTTGACTGTCGGTCTGTGTCTCAACAAGCTCATGCATGTTGAGAGTTGAGAAACTGATCAACTTCAACACAACTTGTATGTGGATATGTTATACAAATTCACTTTTGCATGGGTATTTGGTTTCCCATGCATGTACACAAATAAATGTGAACACTTTCATAAATAATTTGGTACTTTTTACAGGGATAATTCAGTGCTAATGAGGGTACCACATATTCAATAATCATCATAATCACAATTCTCCTCATCTGCATCTATAATGACATTGCTACTTGTAATTTACATTTCAGTGTAAGTGATTATGTTTGCACCTTTCTGTTAAAAACAATTAGTTGTCAAGTGTGATAATCATACATGCCAAGTCTCCCGGATACGACAACAATCTCCTCCCGTAAGGGTCACCAAATCTCCCGGATAAAATCGAGTTATGAGCTTTTCTGTGCTTTAATTTCTAATTTATCCCATTTTCTCCCAAAATTCGAATTTCCTTTGATTCAAAGTTTGATTTCTGGGGCATTTTCGCACGTATTTTATCACTGACAAAGATTATTTCCCCATTACAACCATAAAAGCTAATTGTGATGGTTCTGTACCTCATGTAAGACTGTATCGAATTGTGTTAGATAGATAGATAGATAGATAGATAGATAGATAGATAGATAGATAGATAGATAGATAGATAGATAGATAGATAGATAGATAGATAGATAGATAGATAGATAGATAGATCGATCGATCGATCGATCTTTATTTATCCACGGTACAAAATTCGTCAGCTTTTAAAAAAGCCTAATACTAATGTAATAAAAATATTTAAATAAAAAAGCTGCTTTCCACGAATGCCGTGCCTTAGAGTTCTTTGAGTAATCGTTTAAATTGCCCAAGGGACTCTGCTTCCCTTAAGTTACAAGGAAGACTGTTCCAGAGAATGGCGCCACTATAGCTGAAGCTGTTTTTGTAATAGTTTGTGCGCGGTAATGGAACATTGAGTTTATTTTCAGAGTCCCTTAGGTTATATGCGACTTCTCGCCTTTCAAATTTAGAACTAAGATAGTTTGGAGCCAACCCGTGCAGAGACCTGTAAACCATCGTAGCTCTTTGAATTTGTTGCTGGCAAGCTAGGTTTTTCCACCCTAGAAGTTTGAAAAGGTGACCAGCATCTACGTCATAGCTTGAGTAGGTCAAAACACGGGCTGCTCTGTTTTGTAGCTTTTGAACCTTATTCCGTAAGGTTATCCCACAGTTTCCCCAAACAATGTTGCAATAATCAAAGTGTGGCTGTATTAAAGCTTGATATATTAGTTGTAAGGTCGCCTGAGGGACAAGGTGCCTTATTCGTTTTATGGCCCCAATACCAGAAGCGACTTTCTTTGTTACTTTCTCGATATGGCCACTCCAATCAAGTCTGTCATCGATGGTCACTCCAAGTGATTTTGCAGTAGTGACCTGGCTAACTTGAAAATCATTAATTGCAAATAACGGGGACTCTGTGAGAGTACTTAGCCTCTGCCTAGACCCGATAAGCATAAATTCGGTTTTAGTCATATTTAGAGTGAGTTTGTTTGCCCTCAGCCAATTGTGAACATTTTCTAAATCTTGATTTAGATGCAACTGAATATTGTCTTCATTATCACCTGCGTATGTAAGGTGGGTGTCATCAGCATACATCCTCGGCTCACAATTTGAAAAACATTTTGGAAGATCGTTGATGTATAACAGAAATAGTAGTGGACCTAAAACCGTTCCCTAGGGAACACCACAACTTAATAAAAAGCTTTGAGAGAGCGATCCGTTGATGGTGCACATTTGAGTACGATTCTCTAAATATGACTTAAACCATTGGTGCGCGTTACCATATATGCCGTAATTGCTTAATTTTGATAAAAGGATCTCATGGTCAACTGTGTCGAAGGCCTTTTTGAGATCCAAGAAAACAACGGCGTTGATTTTACCGCGGTCAGTATTATACGCCCAAGTGTCCGTGGCCTCGAGGAGAGCCGTGACAGTTGAGTGAATAGCACGATAGCCTGATTGATATTTACAGATTATATTATGCTCTTCTAGGTAGGCATATAATTGATCATAGACGATTCTTTCAAATACCTTGGCCATAACTGAGATCACCGAAATTGGACGATAATTATTTAAGTCGTCCCGATCGCCTTATTTAAAAAGTGGGGTGACCTTTGCACATTTCCATTCATCCGGAAATATGCCTTGACTTATTGACTGGTTAAAAATATCACGGATAGGAATGCAAATGAGATCTGCACATTCCCGAATGAGCCTAGCAGATATCTTGTCGAGGCCAGCTGCCTTTGACTTATTTAGACGATTCAAAAGTGAGAGAACTTTATTTGTACTGGTCGGATGGAGCTGAAACCGTCTATCTGTGCCAGTGAGGTACTTTTGATAGCCATCACTATTTGAGGAATCAATATTGCTGGCAAGTTCTG
>CALNXI010000960.1:138763-150351 GCA_942486025.1 Porites evermanni
TTATTATTTATAGTGTGTTTTTTGTATTGTTCGTTTTTTTCGATTTTTATTTTTTTATTTTTTTGTTAGTTTTTGTTTTTTGAATTGATGTCAGTTTTTTATTTTTTTTATTTTGTGTTTTTTTATTTTGGGGTGGGGGGGGGGGGGGGGGGGGGTGGGTGCTGTAGTTTACTCAACAGTAAATATTTTTCGTCAATTACAAGCATTTACTTGCTATTTTGACTGCACAACTAATGACACACTTCACAAGTAATTATTATTACACTTATTATTAAAGAATTATTAAAGATGGCATGGGTTAGCCACATATTCACCTCTCTTTCGTGCAGTTATTTACTATCACACCCATTTTCTTTTGACTATTTATTACACATGTAGGAGGGTCAAATGGGGTGAACACAGGACCTATGAAACATTGGCTACCCTTCCTTAACAACACCAACCCCATTTAAATCCCAGAACATCCTTTTTAACAACAGAGCACTGGGTTCAAATTTACTCCAACCAAAAGGAGATTAGGTACATCTCACATCCCAACATTACAGTCAGTGTTGAAACCTGCCCTCCCAAGCTACAGGATTTACTCTGATTCTCTCTCTCCCTTACATCCGTGACATTTTATCCCCCCCACCCCCCGAGCTTCACGAGTTTCTGCGATACACGTATTTCTAGTTCATCTTTAACCGGTCCCTTACAACAGGCATTTATAAAAACGAATGGAAGTGTGCGTGTGTAACGCCTGAATGGTGACAGACGGCAATGTGACAACTATTGTGCCATTTCTATTTTAGCTGTACTGGGCAAAGCATTAGAGGTTTTTCCATAGCTCTAATCGTTATCTAACTGAAATCTCCATGCTATAAAAATTGAATATGATGAATGGTTAGAGAATGTGGATATTAGTACATTGAATGGCGCAGAATTTCTTGACTCAATTAATCACAGAATCTTGACGCTTGGAAAATATGAAAGAGCGTTGAGCAGTAATGCTTCGTCAATGGCCAGCTATCATCTAAGAAGAAAACTACATGTGAAGTACCACAAGAGTCTATTCTGGAACCATTATTATTTTGGGCTGTATGTTAACAATTTGTGTGATATTCAATATGCCGTCTCGCTACCCACTCTCTATCATGCAATAGAAAGTAAGTACCTTATTAACGCTTCGTGAAAAATACGCGATTTATAACTTAAGTCGTGTTAATTTCTGTGAACGTTAATTTCCGTGCCGTTAATTAAGTTGAGCGTCTGCAACCTTATTTTCCACAATTATGGGCCCCAAATTCTTGATACACGTTTGACAATCTTGACAAGTAAAAAAGAGTATTTTATCTGGTTGGAGACCCGCGAGTATCAGTGAAACTGTGGAGAAACATCGAAGTGGTTAGACTTGTTCACTGAACCCTCTTCTTATGCTAGGGGAATGTTTCACAAACCAAGTTTCCATGACAAATTATACGCTTACCTTTGTTCCTGTTTTCTCCTGTTACCTTAGCGTTCATTTCTTTCATTTAGAAATGTTACCCTCTTTTTCGCGCTAATTTCTTTTATTCGGTAGTCGTTTTCTATTAAATTCGCGTTTTAAGTCGTGTTTATTTCAATACCTTAATTTCATGGAGCCGTAATATCCTACAATAAGGTACGTTGGCCAATCAGATTGCAGAATTCGTGATCGGATCGAAGTTGGTGTCTTTATCTGGCACAGTGAGAACAGCTGTCAGTTCGAATGAGGATCAATTGTTTGATGTGGTCCACTTATCACAATTTATATGGTTTTAATTTCCCATCTGTTCTTCCTTGGAGTCAAAACATATAATCTCTGGAAAAAAAAAAGTGCACGTGCTGCAAGGAAAAGCAGCCTAGAAAATGGGAGAAATCATCGTAGGCGAGAGATAGCTTTTAGAATAAAGTTCCCAGATAAAGCTTTTGTAAACTATCATTTGCTTAGCGATCTACAAATCTTAATTTGAGCTTCTTGTCAGGCACCAACAGGGAAGTAACCACTGGAATTGCTTCATTCAGTGACTCAAGCCAGAAGTTTTGTGATACCTGAAACAGCAGTAACATGTAGGTTTACCTAATAGTGGTTCCCGGTTTCTTTTACTTGAGAGATACTGTAACGTTGCTCAAGGAGGAGGGTTACCATTCACTTGCTAGGTTAGCCCTTCTGAAGGGTGCTTTTTCATGTATGTGTTCAAGGTATAGTAGGGGCGTCCCCATACAAATTTCAATTGGGCGGGATCATAATACAAAGAAAATCTCGACAAATTAGAAGAACAAACAGCACGGCCTCTGCGTTGGAAAGATGATACTTTTCCCGGTATTCGCTTTGCCTGGGGAGGTGGAACTTTAGGTTGCCTTTGTATATGTATCTGGTTGGCGTTCTAAAGTTGCCAAAGCAACAAAATCGCAACAATGAACTTAACCCTTTGTTCCTGCGTTACATAACGCGTGATTTCTAGAAAGATCATTGCCGAAAATTCACATATTCATCATTTCATCTACGTCTTTCCCACCGGTATCGCAGAGGTCAGGGTTCGAGTCACGGCAAGCCTGGAGTTTTTTCAGGCTATCTTTTCCCAACTGCATAAGTTGTGACAAGAGCCATAATGGCTCTTGGTGGTGATGATCGTCTCTGTATTTATTTCTTCATCCCGCAGTTCAAATGTATAAAATTCACATATTCATCATTTCATCTTCACCTTTCCCAGGTCTATTACGAACCAATTTAATGACCAGCTCCCAACTGGCTTGCGAGCTTAACTGGTTAGCTAGAGCGCAGCACCGGTGTCGCAGAGGCCAGGGTTCGAATCCCTTCAAACCTGATTTTTTTTCAGGCTTTCTTTTCGCAACTGCATAAGTTGCGTATTTAACTGTGATGATCTTGTCTACAATTATTTGAAACAGCCCAGTTGCCAACTTATCTGCAACGACGCGTGTATTGAAGCGGTAGGAAAACACAAATACCTAAATGCATACCTGTGACAGAAGAAGATGCATCTCCAACTCAGCCACACGGCGTCCTGTACAACAAAGGAAAGTGAAAAGTTCAAAGACATATGGACTGGCCGAGAAGCGTGCCTACTCTCCTGACGCCTCGTTTAGGGGTGTTAATTCCACATTTTGGTATCACTTTGGGCGGTCAGGAAGGAACGTCATATTATGTCCCATACGGGTTTTGCTTGGGCTGTGCGCCCCTTCTTCCCCCTAACAACCCTTAGGTGTAAGTTTTCGATCTATCAACAATCTTTTGGTGGAAAAAAGAGGGCAAATAGGACCTGTCCGTACTGAAGAAGTTGGTAAATATTGGGTATAAAGTAAAAGATCCTCTAAAAAAGCTGACGAACGGCATGTCACAAATAACCTTGTAAACAACCTAACTCGACATGTCCTGTAGTTGGGTGGTTATAGCCTTCGTATGGTGTTTGAGAACGCCATGGGTTTGAAACTCTTGAGAATCGGATTTCTGTACGTTCGACGCTCGTAACATAAAAATAACATCCTTCTGGTATTGAGAACTTTCTTTGCAGCTTGAGTGCAACTATATTGCTGAAAACTTTCAGTTTCGTTTCGGCAACGCGGAAAATGCCCGCGAAAATGCCTTTACTTTTCGTTTCACAAAGAAGTATCAAGTCCAGAACACTTTCATGGGATTAACTGTAACTCAGGCATCAAGACAATGCTGGCCAGTGGTCTCCTTCACTAAATTATTCGGAGTGGTCTGAAGGCTTTTATTAGGGCTAAGCAAATTTACAGCTCTACTGTTAAGGTCAAGCCATTTCGGTTACACTGCTCTTGGTTATTTGCGCGCTCTGGTCCCTCCCTCCAAGGGACTATTAGTGTTTAAACTTTTCCACTGAGAATATCAAGGAGATTACACAACCACGACGACGACGGCATTGACAACGTCTCATAAAATGTATTCCATATTTGCGTTCTCTCAAACTTCATCGCCATAATTCCACCCAGATTAACTTGTCAGGTGCAGGCGAATTTCCTGGACTAAAATGGTTAGAAACCGCATTCAAGACGTAATTAAAAGGAAGAACAATTCATCTTCGTTCGTTTACGTCGGCAATTTCATGTCCTAACTGAGCAATAACGACAAGAAATGTATCAGAGAGTATGATGCACGTGAAGAAATGTTCTTTTGCTCATAAAACCAATTGCTTTTTGACGTTCTCGTTGCCGTAGTGTCCTTATTAGGGACCTTAAGATCAGAGGACGGCGACGGCAGAGAAAGCGTCGCTGAAAAAGTGAATTCGCCTTCTTTCAATCTTCATTGCGATATCCAAGTCATTAACTTTGTCAAATGTAGGCGAACCCTCCTAAAGTTGAATTCCTAAGAACCATATCCAAGTTCAGAAAGAGTGTGTACTCCCTCTGTACAACGTGAAATTAGACATTTTCACGTCGTAGTCGTGCAGTGACGGCAAAGAAATGTACAAAAAAGCATGACGCACGTGCAAAATTGATGTTTTGCTAAAATCATAGGTGACGGATTACTCCTTAAGTTTGGCGCGAAATTTCATCGTTAATTTGTAATTTCACATGTGAAATTACAAAATTGCCATGGCAACCTTCCGTACGTCTTAGTGTCAAGATGGCGACGAAGTTTTAAAATGTCATGAATGAAGATGTCAGGGCACAAAAAGACCCTTTAGAAAACCTGAACACACGAAAGAGCACATCAAGAAGGATTCTAACAGGTATTTTGTCGAAAAACTCTGAACTTCAGCCAAATTTAAGCGCTAAACGTTCGAGAGAGTGCAGGAGTTCTCGATCGATACGATCCAGGATAAACATGTCAAAAATCCAAGATTGCTAACGTAACTCGTCACCCATGATATTAATAGAAAAGGCGAGGGAAATTATTAGGATTTGCACAAAACGCGCGTGAAATTATTCCCTAATTTCACGAGTATACTATTTGATTACACATACTAATTAAACCTATTGCTTTTGTGGCGTTCCCGTTGCCGTCGCCGTCGTCGGATCTTAAGGTCCCTATTAATTCAGGGTAACGGTGTCTGGTGCTTGCTGCTCACAAGTTGCCACGATTACCTTCCGAGCTCTCTAATTGGCTCTCACAGAAGCTTTCAGGTAAATTTCAGTGTACAAAAATGCACTTACCAAGGCACATTCTGGTACCAAATCCAAAGGGGAGAAAAGCAAACGCGTAGTAAGGGGACTTGTGTGTATCGTCCCTTAGCCATCGCTCGGGTTTGTACTCCAGCGGGTCCTCAAACAACTCTGGGTTACGACCCATAACATACAGAGGGATACGAATCATTGTCTGGGAAACGAAAGCACATGATCAATTGCAATGTACAGGATGCATAGAAAGACGGTATTCTTTGAAGGTAACTAACAACAACGGCAACGTCATTACACATACAAAAAAAACAAACAAACAAACAAACATAAAAAAATTAAAATAAAAAATATGAGTATAAGAGTATGATACATCTTAAAAGACAGTACCAAACTCTTTTCTTTCGATGTAGACGCGCACGGCAACAGAGAAGTAACGTGAGTGAATGAGTGCGTGATGTGAGTGATGCTGACGAGTGACGTGAGTAACGACGCCGTAAGAGAAGCTAAAAAAAGCACATTGCACGTCGCCGCGTGGCTACTCTTCTTGCAACAAAAAAAGAGACAAAGCCACCTTGCAAGACACAACGAATGTTAAACAAGAAATACAGTCAGGAAAGCTAGCGGTAATCGTCTGAAACGACGAAGATAGCTTATCTACCTCTCGGGCAACTTGTGCTTAAAAATTTCAGAGATATGAGTTCCAAGTGCATGGTGCGCATGCGTACTGCACGTATAAATGCATACTTTACGTTTAAACCTACGTATCGCAACTAAAGAAAGCACTGAGCATGAGGTTCCTCAATGTATAGAAGACACAAATTGCATGTTACATGCAAATTTGCGTCTGAAACAAATTCGAATGCTTGCTGATTACTAGTAAAACGATTACTACACGAAAACATCTTTAATTGAGCTTAACTGCAGAGGTCAATTTAATAAAAACTTTCAGGATGCACAGTGTTACAAGTCATTCAGCTATTGTTTTTGACCGTTAAAACAGAAGCTTCTCTTCTAATTATACGATTAGAGCTTTACTAAACTCAAGCGAACTCAGATACGACGATAACACACCACACGTACACTGCAAAAGCACTCTAAGCATGTTAGGTAGTTCTGCGGTCATCTGACTTACTTCAGGTGGAATACAATAGCCTTGAATGGCTATTTCTTCAGATAGTATTCGAGCATTTTCAAAGGCGACTGGATACAACCTACAGAAGAAAACCGTGAGTAAATTGATAAACAAAACAAAACAAAACAAAAAGCAATTTCCGTGAATGATCCGTAGTAACTGATACAGCCCACCATGCATCGGGGAGGTCTAGCGTCACCTTGTCAGGAGCCAATAAACTGACTCCTGTCCTTTGTAAAGGAATAAGATTTGAAAAAGGCCTGGCAGATTCGTGTCAGATTATACATACCTTAGAGTCTCCTTGATACATCCCCTTAGAAATGCATTTTCTGTAAGCTGGAGGCTGTCGCACGCTCTCCTGGTTTAAGAACTGAAGTGACTTCCTCATACAGTCGTTCTTGCACATCAGGGTTTCTTGCTAGCGAGTATAATGTCCACTGTATCGTGTTTGAGGTCTGAAAAAAATAATACATGAAACAATAAAATGAAAATGAAAAATTAGGTATCTGACCCTCGTGCAAGTGACATGAATTCTTGAATAGCAGTTGAACAATACAGCTCGGCCGGTTACACGATCAAGGTTTGCTTACAACGAAAAGCTTGTTACGCAAAACCTTCCCATTTAAATCATCATTATCATTATTGCTTTCAATTAACGAAAAATTTTTCTAGCGTACTCATTGCCTAACTATGTGTTTGTGCGATTAGCTTGTAAACGACAAAGGGAACAAAATAATTGTCACGATCTGGTCAAAAGCATTAAATAATCTCGCTAAGCTTGAAAAAGAAGAGGACAATTTTTCGCGTATTCACTGCTGCAGGACACGGTCTTTCATTTGCCAATGTATGGTCAGGACGCCGGAAATGATATCAAGTTTCCCGCACGCGACGTTCACTTGGCCCCCATGGAAGTTGTCATCTTTCTTTTCTTTCTTTTTCTTTCTTTTTTTTTTTTTTTACCAGGATCACCGCCACCAGCACCACCACCGTCGTCGTCGTCGTCGCAATCGTTATCGTCCTCATTCTCGTCATCATTATCATCATCATCATCATCATCATCATCATCATCGTCATCGTCATCGTCATCGTCATCGTCATCGTCATCGTCATCGTCATCGTCATCGTCATCGTCATCGTCATCGTCATCGCCATCATCATCATCATCATCATCATCATCATCATCATCATCAACTTCCCCTAACCTTTGTCATTGTTGTCATTGCTATTGCCATCATTGTGACTATTACTTATCAAGTTAGTTATTAAAACTTACTATTATTACGAACATAACTATTGATGTTATGATTATCTTACCGTTTCAACAGCAGCCATCAATATTTCAACCAAATTCGCTGTTATTTCTTTAGAATTGATATCATCTCTACTGATCAAGAAGGTTAAGAACTCTGCAGCATCTTCATCTCTTATGTTTCCCATTTCTAACTTTTCTCGTATCTCCTCCAACCTTATCTCAATGCATCTATCAGCAAAGTTGTACATGGCATCCATACAATCATAGAACTCCTTAAACAATGTTGGCCTGTAAAACTTATCAATCCAGACTGGAATAGGAAACGCTTTTAGAAATACTTCAAATAATTTCTCCACGGCTTCAATAAACTTGGCTGCTTCATCAGAAGGTGACTTGCTAAATGAACCAAACCTTGTTTCAAACAGAACTGTTCCCACCGCTGCATAAGAAAATTAACAATAGAATTAGCTCTTTGGATACCAGACTTCGAAGCAGTAATCCACGGTTTGATTTAAGGCCGACCAACAAGTAGGGTCTTGAGATGAATGTACTGCGTTTGTTAGCTGGTATCTGTAAAATTAATAGTTAAAATCCCTAAAAGGGACGAAAAACCACAGGGGCACCTAAGGACGATTTCCTCCTGAATACGTTGAAAACACTTTTCAGGCTATCCAGAGTAGTTCTAGATCTCTAGAAATACATTCTAAGCGGCGCTATAAAATTTCATCTGTTAGGTCATCTTTGAGTCTTTTCGAAATTTCAAGGGTTTACATGCAATTTATAGCTTTCCAAACGTGACAATTTTTCTGATTCCTACCTCCATTACATTTTTGAATCCGACAATTTTAGGTTTCCACGAAAACCAGCATTACTTGGGGAATGAAATGTGAAAAATTAAGCTCCAGAAAATAGTAGGGAATTTATTAGACAAATTTCGAAAATTGTACATGAATGGAACAGTCATCTAGAAACTTGTAGCCGTCACAAGCAATAAAAATTTCTAGGCAATATTAGCTTCTCCGAACAGATATTTCTACAGAAAACAGTCGTTGGGTGCCCATGCTTATAGCATCTTAACTGATCTGACCAAATCTTTTGGATATTTATTACCCTTTGAGTCTCAAGAGTATAACCAACATATTATTTCTCCTAACAATATCAATTTTTTACACAAGAGAAAAGGTTGTGAGAAATAAATAAAATTGTCGCCAAAAGAAAAGAGCTTTAAATTTTTTTGTCAATGATATATTTCTCTCAACTAATCCTGTTTAGGTAAGAGTATAGCCGGGAGTTCAGTCTGGAGAATTTGTATGTGGATATAACTGGGGCTTAAAGGGTTAAAAGAGCCAAGACTAGGGGGCAATACATTGAGGATAAGCTCAGAAGCAAAATGTTGATACATTAATTATAAAACAAAGCATTAATCAGTAGTTGATAATAATAAAAAACAACAACAACAACTCATTTAACAGTAAGGTTTAGGTAGATTAAATTTCAATGTTCCCTAATGTTAAAGAAAATCATGTTGCATTGGAAGAAATTATGGAGTAAAATTTGCACAGGTTCGAACTCCCCACTCAACCATCTACTTAAAATGCATGATCTCTTAAAAAAAAAATGGTTTGCTAGACTCACATTCCAGTGACCACTTAAAGAGTTCATCCTGAATGTTGGGAATCAGTCCTTCATCATCACGAGTTTGCTTCAATCGTGACAAGAGATCAGAAGAGACTTCATTCAGGCCTTGTGCATATTCGCCAATAACTTTGGGCTTTAACATTTTCATGTTCAAGATACGGCGAACTTTGTACCATTCTTCACCACGCCTATAATTACAACAAGTCATATGAAGATTAGACCTCAATCTGACCAGCAAGAACGAAAAGTAAAATTTGGAAGGGTACTTGGAAGAAATGTGCCTTAATGAGTCCTAATATGCTGCTAAATTCTCCTTGCAAAATGCTTTAATAAGGTGACTTGTAAAACAAAAGGAGGATTTGACATTACATTAGGGGAGCGCCTTCCACACACCCCTTCATTCAAAGACTGTGGTGCTGTGTGAATAGCAGTGATTCATACACGCCACATGTAAGCCTGCCCACTGATAATCAGTATTAATATTTCACTGAACAGCAGCAGGTGGGGTCTGCAGCTGTGTTCTTAAACCTGAAGGTGTCAGACAAGCCCCATTAATGCTTGTATATGAAACCTCTTCTACTGAAGTCAGAGCTCTGGGTCAAGTCACATTTAATCCCTTGGGTTGGAAATAGGGTTACTCCTTGGTAAGAGCTATAAAAGGTATGAGCAGCTTAGGTTTCAATTTTTTACCATGGGTTGGTCTGACTATGGGTGAAATACACTGTATTTTGTTCTTTAGAACAACAAAAATCAAATATCTGCAATAGGATAAGAGTTTCAGAAAGCACTGTAGAACACACTCCCCCCCCCCCGTCCTGCACCGCCACCCCCACACAGCCGCCCCCACCCCAATGGAAACCCACTTTCCGAATCCGGAAAACGCTAATCCAGCACCACATCGACTAGGCGCGTAAGGGGACTCCTAGGAGCGCTACTGATATGTTAATGAAGGGGGGCATATCATGTACTTGTGTAAAATTTGGGGGGGGGGGGGGGTGTTTCTCAAGTGTTTTCTGAAATTTTTACCCTTTTGCGGATTTTTGTTTTTTTTTTTTTTAAAAAACAAAATCAAGTGTATTTCCCCCTTAGTAAGCCCAACCAAAGGAAAAAAATTTAAACTTAAGATCCCCATACCTTTATAACCTTTTACAAAGGAATAACCCTTTTTCAACCCCAAGGGATAAAAAAGCTGTATTTTGTTTTTTAGAACAAACAAAATCAAAAATTTGGAATTGGATAAAATGTGCAGAAAGCACAGTAGAACACCCTCCCCCCCCCCCAAATTTTACACAAGTACATGATATGCCCCCCCACACACACACACATCCCCCAATAGATTATCAGAATCTTTCTTTAGCCATAGGTGATGGAAAAAGATTAGAGGCTTCATTTTATGAATAAGTTATATTGCTAATTTTGAACAGTGCATAAAGTCTGCCTTTCGAGCAGTTACTGTTTATCAGGATTGTATTGACTTAAAATGAGGCCACTTGGGGGTGTGAATAGGTTATATGTTAAGTATACTAAATCTGTGTGATGTACCTCATGGAAGACTTCATATAATGTCCTAATTTGGGAGCTGGGTTAATTTCTGGGAGGGGGAGGGTAAGTGCAATTAACAGACTGAGTCTCCAGATTTTAGATTTCCAGATGTTGGCACCTCTGTCTTCCCTCAGGGTCCAGATAGTATAGCAAAGTTTCTCTTAGCTTTCCCAGGATTTTTCCTGGATTTTACTCAAGAGCAAAACCGCCTGAAAAACCAGGAATTTTATCCCAGAATTGTGCTCCTTTATGCTGGTAACAAAAACAAACAACAAAAAAGACCTAAAGCTGAAAAATTATAAAGCTTGTGAACTGTTTAAGTACCCAAAACTTTTGTTCTGAATTACATCAACCATTGCTAAATTCTAATTTTTGGCATTGTCACAAGGGGCCCTTTCCATTCAACAAAAAATCCAGTTTGAAATTTCAGAAATTCCATGTCCCCAGCGGAACAGTACATTCTGGTTGCACAGACCAGACCCAAGCCACCGCACATTTGGTTATCGTTCTTGTAAGCAGGATGCCAAAGAGCGGTACTAGGGACAACCAGAGGAAATTGTCAAATGGAAAGGGACATAATTTAGTGTGACTAATCAAAATTAGTGGATTGGTCAAAGTGGTAATTCCAGTTGGACTGAACCAAAATGGTGCATTCGATTTGATTTCTAACCGAAATTCTCCGAATTTTGGGCTGAATGGAAAGCACCCAAGGTCATAGCAATTCCCTCAAACCCGCTCTACCACCCAACCCCCCCCCCCCCCCCCCCCCCCCCCCCCCCCCCCCCCCCCCCCCCCCGCCCCCCCCAAACACAAACAACCAAAACCACCCCCCTCCCCCCCCAAAACAAAAAACACCCCCACTACTCACCAAGACAAACAAATATTTTTAAATAAACAATACAATATCTTTTTTTTTTTTTTTATTAA
>CALNXI010000961.1:0-19878 GCA_942486025.1 Porites evermanni
ATACAGATAAGACATATTTTTTTGTTTACTTTGGCTGCTTCAAACTGTAAAAAGGAAAAACAAGTCGTCACCGAAGAAGGTACTGAAAAGATAATCGGGAAATAAGTAGACGATGACGACAGAGTTTTTTTCCTTTTGTTTTCTTTTGACTTAAATAATATTTTCCCTCTGTTTAAACCTAAGTTTATACAATGTGATTATTTTAATCGCCTGACCCCTCTTAATTTCAAATAGATGTGCCCAAAGTTTACAGATAGGTTGTATTTTCTTGTGTTAGTCTGAAAAACTGGGAAATATTAAATTATCCGAGAATTGGGTAAAATAGCCGAGATCGGCTCGTGACAAAGTTTACTTGTCTTCGCCCGTATTATCTTTCTCCGTCGCGTCAGCCGGAGATCATCCGTGTTGAATACACTTCCTGAGCTTTTGTTTGCGGTATATATGGTCATGCTTTAATATTCTCGAATCAGCTGTGAATAAAATCTTCACTCGAATATGCCTATCTATTAACACATGACCATATACAATTCGGTGCTACCTTAGGCGATACTCATAGCGTTGCTTTACTCTATGTATCACTCGTTGTTTTATGAAACTCTGGAGTTTTTGATTGGCTTAGCGACTCGAGAAAATTAACCAATAAGTCGTCTTTCCGTCGCTTTTACAAAACAAAGTCAGGAAGAGTAATCAATATTTTTGACTTGTCCTTGTTTAATGGCTGTAAGTATATATTCCAATACCGCTTGTCATAGCCAACGAGGCGCGTATCTACCATTCCCCTATGTCTAACGTGTGCTTATGAAATGATTATTAGTTACAACTCTTATAGAATGCTGGCTTGGCAAAACGTGTACTCGTTCTGTTTGACTTGAGAGCCTCAGTCATTACAAGGTACATGAACTGTCCTTATGTGTGTGTTGTTTGCGTCCATTGTGAAAACCACATCTTACATGCTCCTGAGATAAGATTATACTTCGACGGAACGCATATTCTCTTCACCGAAAAAGCAGTTCTACTGCAAATTGCTTCCGGCACTGAAAACCTATATCTAATGTTTGCAAGCCCCGCACGCCGTTGCGTGTTCCGCAAAAGGATTGCTTTCGTTGCCTTTCCCGGAATATGTTGAGGTATTAAATTTGAGAAGCAGGAAGAGGGAAAATATATAACTTATTCTTTTTAAAACCGCAGCCCAAGTGTTTGTCATTAAACCTTCTCTGGACAAAAGAAAAATGTCTGCAAAACAAGTGACCCGCTTCCGTAGGAATTTGTGCTTGCTGAGAGCACAGAATAGTATTTTTGGCCGAAAAATAACTAAGATCTTTTGTGGAAAACAGGACAAAGACATGCAATTTTTTTTATATTTTTCTCAAAGAAAAAGGCGGTTTCACACAGGTGGGCAAGCTAGCATTTTTGTCTTTGTTTAGAGTTGAAGGCAGAGTTGAAGTATTCATTTTTTTTCTGGTTGCTATGCTGAGACGACACACAACAAAGAACGACAGGCGGACAAATATCAAGAGAGTGTATCATAACACGTTAGCAGTTTATAATAAACCTTTTACTGCCCAGACGTTAAGTCACAGTCTAATTCAGGACAACGACATTTTTGATAATACAACTTTTGCTAAAAAAATTGTAGCTCGCGGAACTGAGTATTAACACACGATAGTGGCTTGTTTACAGCGTCAAAAGGGAAAGCTAAATTTCAGACCTCAATAATGGCTTTTATAAGGAAATTTAGATCAAAAAGCACCTTTACTACCACTAATTCCGTTTAATTAATACTCGGATACTAAGGGCGGATCCAGAACATTCAGAAAGAGGGAGGCGAGGTTTATGCAAGGTGCCAGGTATTGATACTATTTATTGATAAAAGAATAATTGATAAAAGCTTGAATTCTGTGAGCTTCTGTGTCCACAAATTATGGTTTTGGAAGATAGACTTTTGGAAAGTTCTTTAGAAAATAAACAATATTTCAGACAAAAACGAGGAGGGCCGTGGCTCCTTCGGGCCCCTGTCTAAATCCGCCCAAGGATGAGCAAACAAGATCTGCAAAACGCCTATAAGTTATTATATCGGCACCAACGGTTTTTGATACCAAATTATGTCGATGCCATTTGCAAGAATGCACTAGAACCGATTTTGCCACGACATTGTTAGAGCCGAGAGGATTATTTCACTCAGTACTAGTTAACAGTGATGAAAACTAGTGGTAATATGTTTCAGTTTGATTATAATGAAGTTCAAAGATCTAGTAATTAAGTCAAGTTTTTCAGGACTTCCGAAATATCATTTGCACAAATAAATTGTTTACCCGACGCTCGCAGAGGAAGGAAGATTTAGAGAGAAAGATTTTCGCGCATAATGTTAAACATGCTTTCAAATTAATATAATACTGCGCTTTTCAAATGGTAGCATGCAATGCTACTATCAGCTAAGATAAGATCCTATCGGGAAAATTATTAAAATGACATTATGAATGTACGCCGAATAATATGGGTGTTTCAAACAGTGTCATGGATTGGCGAGGTAAACTTATTAAAAGTATTATTTTAGTTTTGTTCATTATTAGTTAGTTTAGTTAAATTTTCTCCCCGAACACGAGCGAGTTTTCTATTATTTTCTGAAATCTAACGGTAAAAAGAGGAATAAAAAAGGGAAAGCTGTTATCTATGCAAAAAATATATAGTCTATAATGATATTTCATCCAAAAGTAGGTATTGAGCGAAAATTCACCAACCTTTCAAATAACCTCCCTGGGTACAAAAATAGCCTTCCTCTCTCCTTCAACGACCTTTGCCTTTTCTCTGACAATACTGTCGAACATTGGTTTTCTGGCCGCTCAGGTTCTTCGTTTGACTGACGTAATAGCTAATCTGGCCGGTCCCCGCAATATTCCCTCATTTATTCATGTGGGCAGACGCTTTCACGCCGAAATAAGAATTTCTGCAATGCCCCCGAAACAATGCCACTCCCTTGTAGTTTAGCGAGAGCCAAAGGGACGATTTTATTGAAGGTCACCTGGCTATCAATAATGAGCTAAATATTTCAGTGATTTGTAACTCAGTCACAGAAAAAGAAAGAGGACATAGCGGAAATAAGTGAATGGCAGCTAATGGCATTGTGTATTCATAATTAAAGCACCACATATTACGACGAACTGAGTACCTTTCATCGTGCCAAGTTAAGATAAGCTGTGCATGTCTACCTGATAACGTGTTTTTGGTGAGGAATTCACGGTACGAATGTTCTAGATTAGGAAAAGGAGCTGTGGTTGGCGCCACCACGAGTATGAAAGTTATGTTCGCATTGACAAACACGTTTTTGGTGGCAAAGAGGTATCTTGGACTTCGTCCCGGCCTACATCCTATAAAATGTTTCAAATTAAAGCAAATTTGTTCATAAACATTGCCGTTTCCTTTCCACGAGGGAGGTTTTGATCTTTATTTCTTTTGAATAATACCACAAGATGCCTGTGGTTTAGTACAAAGGTACCCCGTCGATACAATTTTTTTGCTCTCACAAGTTTCACTGTTAGTAGCGGCTGCATTGACGTGTTGTTTATGGATTGTAAGATAGAGAGTGAAACATTACAGAAATAACTGAATTGTCTCCTGCTCCGCTCTGAATGTTCGTGTATAAAAGGTATTGTGCGACTCACGTTGAAACAGTAGCAATTAATTTATAATATTGAGGCAGATGTAAAGGGGGACACGGTTGGCCACTTGCAAAGCACGGCAACTACAAACTGGTGCAGGTGCGGTTCCAAAACGTCGTCGTTTTCGTTTTTATTTTTTTTGGTCGTTTAACTTATGGCTTACTGTTTTGTTTAACGGCTGCTTTTTCTGCGACACAAGCCGATCAACAAAAGTGCTGTCTTTTGGCTGCCCAGCAGCTGATAAAATCTTTTCCTTTTACTCGGAGAAATGAAAACTTGAGATTACTTCAGCCCACTCATTGCTCTTTTCAGTCTGATACGACGATTAATTGTTCGACGCTTCTTTTGACAAACGTTTAACTGAAAGGAAATTCGTCAATATCGTTTTTCTTCATGGCAGAGTTAGTTTTTTCCTGTTCCTGTAAAACGCCATTTTTGAATTCCATTACTTTAAAAGAGCTCTTAGTGCTTTTAAGTAGCTGGTTGGTGTTTACGCCGGAATTTTATGTCGTTAAGTTCTGCCAACTCTATTATCGACGTGATTAACTGGTTTCGCATGCACACAAATGTTATTGTCGGTATAAACGCGCAGATTTATACGCATAAATATCAAACGACTTTTAAGTGTTTGAGTACTGGTGTACGCGTAGCTGGTACACCCGGACGGTAGTTATCAAAGTCGGCATGTCGAGTAGGTACACAAATCGTAGTTGGGCGACTTCTCCGCTATAGGTTAACATTTCAACCTATTTTTTAAATATTAGTTAACTATTTCCACTCTCATAAGTGACCAAAGACAAGACTCAACAAAATTTCCCAATTTCATTTTGCGAAATGCTGTAAAAAATTTAAAACAAAAATAAAAATGAAAAACTGAAAAAAGTGCCAGGTGAAAATACTGCTAAAGTGAATTCATATGAATGGTAACACCCTTGCTAGTGCTTCGTGCTGACAGACTAAAAAAGTCTGAAACACCGTTTAAAAATCCATCATTCATTCGGATCCCAGATCTCGACTCTATCAGTTAAATAGAACTTTGATTTCTCAACTTACAGTTAAACTGATATTTTAAATCAATCCTCAGCAATTGGTTAAACACCATCAAGGGCCTCTAATTTTTTTTAGATTAGGATGTAGTTAGATGTCAATGATGGACAGTGGTTATCCAGACTGAAATGCTTTCCAAGCGAGTAACGCGATATCGATCCACTCCATTTTAAGACCTTTATATACGTTAAGTGAGAGCAAATAATTTCTACTTAGACTGACTACATTGTATAGTGATCTGTACGCCCTCTTGTCTTAGACTTACCTTACTTATAAACAGAACTGTGGCCAACACGACAGCTGACTCAGGCTACTATGGTCACTGTGCACTGATATCGACTTATTTGTATATATCACTTAAAATGCTCTATATTTCCTAAGTATTCTCTCTCTTTGTTCTCCAATATTGTATCGCTCATGTTTTCGAGAGTGCGGTAAAAAACTTGACGCTTGACTTGGCTTGACTGATCATGAGACAAGCAAATATAAACTTAATACTATATATTCTCAGCGCAATATTCAGTAAAAAACAAACACTTATGTCAGAGAAGAAACGAGGCCTATATATATACTAGGGAAGACAAATATCTCTGTTAAGTAATCAAGAATTTTCTTCAATGGTTACAAATGATAAATGTATATAAAATACATATTTTTGAATTGTTAGTGACCGACAAGTGATATCAAATAGGACATGTTTTAACTTACGGCTTATTCAATTTTAGGTCTGTATAATCGATCCAATTTTCACAGTGGGTGATATTCTACCGTTAATCCAAGTTATATTCAGACGAAAATTAAACCTTCCACTAGTAACCCGATTTTGGGGTTAAGTGTAGAGAAATAAGCCTACAGTTATTGCCTGCAGAACTGCCCAAGAATACTTGTGTGGTACATCATCAACTTAGAGTCTTCAAAGGTAAAATACAAAAGTGCTTCTTAACGCTTCTAACATTCCACAGCACTACAACGATGTTTTATCCAGCCCACCCCTCAGAGTTTTAATGCTACCTTATTCTTTGGGCTGCTTGGAAATTCTTCCCTTACGGCAGTTTCTTGTGCCGGGTTAACGCCATTGAAAGATTCGCTGTGTGAACTGCTCGAGTATGTTTAATCCTGTTTTCGTTTATTCTGCTTACAATGAGGGGATGTTTTTGTCTGAGAGCTTAAAACTATTTTTTTCAATTGCAAAGTCGTCAGTAGAAAATATGACAAACACGCTGGTGGATTTGTACTCAAACGATCACAGGTGTTGGACTCCTGATAGGGAGTAGACACTTGAGCCATAGTAAACTTTCGACAATGTCTTGCTGCTGGGATATAAATGGCTAAATTGGCTTCTTTTGTTCCGATCAAGGTTAAATCCATAAAATACCCTTTTAGTCTTCGTTGTTTTAGAGATTGTCTCGTTTGATTTCGCCCCTTGAACACAGAATAACTCAAAAGGACTGCTGCATGCAAAGAGACTAAGCACATACAGCCGAGTCAGTTACAAAACTTGCAAAGGACAGCAAAATGAAAAAAATGGATTTCTCTAATCACGCCAATCCTATGAAGTCGACCCATTGCGTACTGTAGACGCCTGATAGTGTATGCTGATCACACCTGATTAGACACTTGAGATTCACTAAACTTTAAAAAATGTTTTGCTTTCAAGGACTTCGAGTTTGCACTGGTCAAGGTTAAGTCCATAGAACGTGTTGTATATAAGTTATATTTCCGCTGATGTTGGTGTTGTTGTTATTTTGGACGGCCTAGTTTATTTGATTTTACACCCTGATCACACTAATCGCTTGATAAACTAAGCCACGACCAACTCAAATAGGAATGGGTTGAACAGAGACAACGCCTTCATTTCTTACTCCGGCGCAAACTGTTCGATAGCGATGAATGATCTCAGTTTTCAAGAAAAAAAATGATCATCCATCCACTAATGGCTAATGTCACTGCTACAGTTTTTACTTGTTTTGATCCAGTTTCATTAGCTTCGTAGCCCTTGCCTTGCAAATGAAAGGTGCTTTCAGACAATCAATGATCATTCTCATAATCAATACGTTGATTAGAAGTTTAATCGTACCAGTTTGAATTCTTGAAAAAAGCGGTGTGACCATTCAGATGAAACTTGTCTACGGCAGTATTCATTATTGCATGGTAGTTTATGATTCGGCAGCATTACAAAACGAGATTCGTCTTCTGAAATTTTGTACTTCGAGTACTTTTTGGCACTGGGCTTGCCGCTATTAATAATCTAACACTCATCATTTTGAAGGTTCTTGAAAACAGTCTGAAGACGAATTTATGATCCTAGTTCCACTCAACGCCATATAATCCGCAAGAGAAGAAACTATATTACACAGCTTGAACTTAAAAGTTTTAGTTATGGTCAGTTCTTTTTCACAAAACAAAGATCGTGATTCTCAAAGAAAACCACCTTCCGCAAATATTCTTTTTTTTTTTTTCTATTTTCACAGCATGTATAGATTTCCACGATGATAGGCGTGGCTGGGCGAACATTCTTGTATGTGGGAGGTCATAATTAAGACGCATCTTGTCCTGCGCTCAACACCAGCTTGATTTGTAGCACTGAATGTAAGTCAGACTATCTTGAAATGCGGATGAAGTACATAATGATATGCATATATAACGGCGCCCTTCATAGCGGAATGTCATCCGAGCATGAAAGCCTAACACTGAAATTCACGCTTGACCTGTAACGCACGTGTTAGTTTACGCGCTCAATATCTGTCGCGAACGCAAAAAGCAACTCCTGACGTTAAAACTACTCTTGCGGTTTTGCATCGGTCCAATACTAATAAACAAAGCAAACACAAGCACGCAATCCGAGGCCTGTTTACATACATAGGAGGCAAAGAAACTATAAAGGAGTAGGGTTTGAAGGCACGGGAAATCCTTTGCGATCTGTTAGCCCCAGACTTCATAAGTTTTAACATAAGTTTTGTTTAACGCTGAGTGACCGTTTATTTAGAATGGCTGCACCAGGAATATTGAAGTCACTTCCCACATCTATTAGGGATGCTGCCATCGTTAACCTTTTAAAACGTCAGCCAAATACAAATTATTTTAAATTAGCATATTTTTTTTAGCTCAGAGTTAAAGATTGATTCATTTCTCTAAATTTTAATCTGTAATGTGAAATCTATGCAATGGCCACCACAGAAAATTCGAATTTATACATAGCTATATCGTATATATGTTGATCTAACTCTATAAAAAACCCAAACTATCATCTCGTCAAGTAGTCTGAGGTATATAGGCCAGAAGTGGCTTTAACAGTTATGAGTGCTTAATACGCCAAAAATGGCATTTCGCACATCCTTTTTAATTGCATATATAGTGCTTTCCATTTGTCAGAACTGGCCTGCCGGACCATTGCCCGACCAGTCGGTTTGATTATGAAATACTCTTTTTCCAAGAGTTTTTGCTGAACAACCATTTCCTTGGTGCATACTACTTAGGATTTGACTGATCTGGCTGGAGAGATTTGATTAAAATGGAAATTCTCATTGCGTTGGGAATGGTTTGGCCGGCCAGTTCTGACAAATGGTAAGCGCCCTAATACTAATTTTTTAGTTTTTTTTTAAGGAAATTTTACCTATAATTTTATGTTGTTTTTTTGTTAGTGCGTATTGGATCATATTTAAATGCTATTTTGCAACTTATAAACAATAAAATATTATTAATTATTATTATTATTATTGTCCTTGGTTTTGCCTGAGTCATAGTTCATAATGCTTAAAATCATATAACCATGGCCCAGTTATTCAGAAGCCGATTACCACTAACCTGGGATTAAATTTTATCCGGGTTTCTGTTTCTTTTCTTTGAAAGCATTTTCTCAGATAATTTTCTCTATTCTTTTTAGAGCATCCAGTCATCAAATAGGGCATTTAATTTGCACTTACGATGGCGTCAAAAAGAATCCTTTTCGTTTTTCCTTTCATATTTAAATTTTGTAATCCCAGTGAGGTTTATATAACAAAAGCCCTAATTAGCACAAGAAAGCAAAACCCTGAAGGAATCTGGTCGTAGTAGTAAAATGATGTCATAGTGCAAATGGCCTATTGTAGACAAAATGTAGCAAATTAACCTGAATTTGCTTTTGACGCTTTCATTTCTAAATTCACATTTCGCACAAACCCTGGGTTATCTTGAAACCAATTTTGAACAACCCGGCCCATATCTATAACTCCTGCAGTATAGAGACAGTCGCAAAAGAGAGAGAGAGAGAACTGGGCACGCGACAGAGACAGCGCTCATTACTTTCAAGCGCCACAGGCTATTTAAAGACATGCTATGCGTTAAATTTCCTACTTTCTGTGGACGAAATCCCAGGGAGGTGTGTGTGACTACTCTCAGCTTAAATTGGATCAGCTTATTTAAAAGTGGAAAAGAATTGTTCGACTCGCGGAAAACCAGAGAGCACATAATAACGTAAGGAACTCGAGCAATATCCGCTTATGTCTCCTGTGAAAAGGTGATGTTTACACCACTAAATGTTCTCCCAAAATAATCGATACGGGTTTCACGAAAAGTCTGCAGTGATTCATATTGTTCATGCATTTAGGTTTATGTTTATGTGCAAATTGTATTTATATATTAAAAAAATGTCGCGACCTATGGGATTCAATATGGAAAATGAAACCTCCTCAGCAGTACTTTCAGTTGTTTAGTTCCAAGGCAGGTTTAACTTTTGCAATTGAGTCTGGAAGTCAAGAAATCCTATGGTGCTAGTCTTTTGTGAGTACTTTTATAGTACTGATGTAGTTCTAACTTTTGTAATTGAGTACTTGGATCAAGTTTTAGGGTGTTAGTATCCAAATTAAACATCTTCAGCAGTTCTTTTGCATTGGTCGCTTTTTGTGATTAACTTTGACTCTGGGCTTTCTTGAAGGTAAACATGCAGGCTTTCAGTTTTTGGTTGATTTTGACACTTTTTTTTAATATTCTATTTTTGGGTTTTTTTTCCCTCGACACAAATGTGCCTTTACTAGTTCAAGCGCTTATATTTACATTTAAATCCCTGGAATGCGTGTCTTTCTTTCTACAGATGTATAGTTTGGAATCTAGGTTCCATCTACTTTTACACCCAACGTTGGTTTACAGGTTCTATATTTCTCATTTTGTATACCAGCGGCAACGAAAATCATTTAATTCCTGATAAAACAGGACTGAGTTTTGAGCCGTTTCAAAATTATCCAAACTTAAAGTTCAGTCAGGAAAGTAATAATATCAACAATTACACGCATTCACTAACCCCGTCTAAAGTCGGCACTTGACTCACGGCCTTCGGCTACAGTAAACTGATAAATTATCAGATGAAGATCAGAAAAAACGTTTTGATGAAGTAACATTATTTGTTTGGAACTTATAGTTATTGTTATTTTGTAAATAAATTAGACTTTACCCGATCATTCGATGAGAAGATGCAAGACTGAAACTTATTCCGTCAGTGTTAGGTGATTATAACTCCTTGCCAAGCAGATGATGTTCAAGACTCTACTAAACTAATCAACCCTTAAAAAGGCGATAGAAGCGCGGTGGGGTTGCTGTTTGGAAGTTTAAATCATAATCCCCCTCTTCCGTTTGTTTGCAATCCACTTTCGAGCTAAAGACATACCTTCTTCAAAAATAGAACACTTATAGAAAAACCCCTCAACAAATGAGTTTCCTTTAAAATGATATTTAAAACCTGATAATAATTCATTGAGGAAATACTTAAAGGATGTGCGTGAAGCTGATAAAACATGGCTGAATTTTCCTTCCGATCAGTCTTCGCGAAACTGCATGTGAACCACACCCAAGCATTACGTAGGAATGCTTCTTCTTCCTTATTTCCCTCAAGCCTCGGTGAAAAACTTGGCTAAGCAGATCGAATGACTTGTTTATTAAACAGTACTCCTAAAGCCAGGAGCAAAACAAGGAGAGGTATTTCTTATAAATGTCAATAGTGGACATTTCGCATCAAGAGTCTTTCTAGAAACACCAAGGGACAATCAAAATTGCTTACCCCAAATCATGGGCACCCAACGTCAATTTTCGGAAAATATCTGTTCGGAAGACGATTTGAGATCTAGAATTTTCGGAACATTTTTTTTAAATTTCTTGTTTGCCTGCCTCTCCTAGGATTTTCGAACATCTAAAAAATGGTGTAATTACCCATTTTTGACGGATTTTTACCATGAAAAGGTCACCTAGAATTTTCGGAAGCCTTTTTTCTGGCTGAAATTTTCGAAACGATAAGTTCTGATACCTACAATTTTCGGATCACTAGACTTTCAGCTAGGAAATCCGAACAGATGAAAACTTTTTAGGGGATAAAAATATGCCTATATCTACCGTTTAACTACTAAAATACGTTTAACAATGCTATGTTTAAGTGGTTTTGTACTATATTCTTGTTGGTTACCCCCGGCAAATGTTCGACAGCCAAACAGTATGTCTTGTTTAATCATGAGATCAGCGTGTCCTCTAGAGGTGGTCTATTTGTATATTTTAAAGATCAATGATGAATTGAACAAATATGTCACCTTGATGGGTGGGGTAAAAAGATCGAAACCTGCGTCAGCGGTACTTAACCTTTTATACACTGAATCTTTGAAGACCCTGCAGGACTTACCTAAAACTTCTTCACAGCAAGCTCAATTAACGGAAAACTACACTTAAGAAGTCTGCAGAAAATACACCACTTCTGACGACTAATGAATATAATAGACTTTAGCGTAGTTACGAGCCAATCACAGTAAAGGATCTTTGGTCTGCACTAGCTGAGTCTCATGTCAGTGTTACCTCTACTTGTCCTGCTGCCAAAGTTATATAAGATTTCGGTTTCTGTGATGTCTAGCCACAATCAAAATACATGTCGCTCGCTGACGTTTAAAACAAGAATATTACTGACCTTTGAATCTTCCTTTTCATTACCCTTAAAATGTACGCATTTTTAGCGATTCCTCTTGTATTTTTAGTCCTTTTTGTACCAATAATTCAGCTACTTGACATTACACTTTGGCCTTTACCTGCAGGTAGCAATTCCAGTCCAAAACAATTGCAGTCCCCTACAAAGTAAGCTGGTTAAAATTAGATGTTTAAGATGTCATCCCGTTTCCCCTGTAAAATGCGGCTTTTTTACGGTAATCTACACTGTAAGATTCGTGTAAAACAACTGTATAACGGTAAAACTCCTCAGATTATGAGATGAACAAAGACAATGAAGGGACCTTGCATTGTAGTAAGAAGGTAGCAACCATTCCGTCATAAACGTAATTGTTCACATATGTGTTTAACTTACAAGAGAGACAAAGAGAGAAAGTTGTCAAACTTTGACCAAAATCCCTTAAAAATGTACATTGACATTTTTCAACGTTTGATATGAGATTCCGCGCTTTAGAACGCTGATAGCGAAGTGAACGTAATGTAAACTAAATCTGGTTCAGATGTGAAAATTGAGTCGTTTCGCTGTTATCAAAGAGCTCCCTTTTTCAATTCACATTGTGCGGTTTGACAATAAAATGGTTAGGCGGAACTTTTCTATTTAAAAACAAATTCTGTCTAAGACACTCTAGTACGTTTTATGCCCGTTTGATCTTAGCCTTGAGCCAAGCCAAGTATAGCCTTGCTTTCCAGAGCGATTGCATAATTCAGTAAAAGGTACAGAACTATTCTAATAAAGGTTTAACTACTGACATAAACGTTCTGAGGCAAAAGTCATGCGACTAGCTCTGGTACATTAACTTACGATAGTATAAACTTAAAATATTACCAGCTTTGACACATCACTGAAAGACAAGTTTTAGATTAAGAGCTAAAGTATGCATGCTTATGTTTTTAACTGTATTTTAATTTTGTTTTTCCTAGTATATATTTTATAACATTCAGAGCAGCCACAGGGAGGAAGTGTTTGACCCGAGGCGTTGGAGGCGTGGTCTGTCCCGCTGACGCAGGGATCGCTTTCATAACCACTCTTGTAAAATGAGAGAGAAAATCAGCTCTGAGAGAGAAAAGCAGGGATTTAGACCACTTAAACCACTAATTATTCCTGACTTATGACATCCTGTTATAAGGCCATCGTCTTCCTCTCCTTTTTACAACGAGAATTTTCTAATCTCGGTCTTAAGAACGGGGGTAGGTGATTATAATTTGCAATCTCTGTAGCGGTTACCCGTTCAAGGCGACAATTAGTAGGGAAGGCGTAAAGAATAGTGAGCATGAAACGAGACGTTAGAGAGGGAGGAGGGAGGGGGGGGGATAAAGGCTTTCCCTTCTCTTTCCTTCTGTTTCTTCTCCGTTTTAAGTGTCCCCACTCCCCATTTCTCACCACTTTCCACTATTTGAACGTCTCGAACAGGCTGCAGCTAGCGGATACGATTTAGGATGAGAACACCCCCACTTTTTTGAGCACAACTAAAGCTTTGTAGACACAAATAAACGACTCTTGAGTAAGCAAACTGAATAATTGACTTAGCGTCTCCTTGGGTGGGGAATGCACTTCTTAGTTTAATGATTACGCTTAGTACCTAATCACACGATATTTGCGTCATTCTTTGGGCACAGACTTTAAGCATCGTCTGAGACCCTAAATCGGTAACATTCTGAAACCTAACATTTCTTGACCCACAAATCTTGTTTCGGGAACCCTGTCTGGTGGTCTTCACCTTTCAGTTATATACATTGGTTTTTGCATTGATACAGGAGTGTACAGTTGCTTTAGCAAATAACGTCACGTATAATTGTTTACTGGCGGCTGCATGGAAAATTTAAAACATGATGCAGTTACATCCAATAAGCTGAGATATACTCTGTTTAATTGGATACTGGACTTTGTAACTTTTTTTAGTAAAAACAAATTTAACTTGTTCATGCGCGGCACAGATTTTGTTGATTTTTTCGTACTTCTTTCTCCCTTCTTTCCCATATTTTCCTCTGATCTTATTTGTACCACTCAACGCTTGATAAGCCACAAAGTAATATGGCCTTCAAGGTCGCTTTAACGAACAATGTAGTCAGAAACTTGCGGCAAATTTAGCAACAAACAATACGCTCAATTTCGCCCTCCCTGACAGTCTTGATTAAACTATAATGACCTTCGCTAATGTCAAGCCGACGGTAGCAGATCGATTTCTGGCTCAGTTGGGGGGCTTGCCGCCCATGATATATGTGCGTTTTCCGCGTCGAAACTCAGAATAGAGGAACCCTTGTTATTCAGATGTTGAGTCTTGCAGGTGAGTGAACGAATGATGGCACGCGTCGCGTGCAGTTAGTCACGAGAGCCTTAGTGTGTTTAAAGTCAGCTGTGAAGTCTACGGTCCAGTAGTCTTTGAAATTACTTTTTCCTCTTTCTACTTATTTTCTCTCCCTCTGAAAAACGCAAGCAAACAAAGGGTAATCTATAAAAACAAGTATATCTAGACATTTTTTACTCACGCGTTATTCATTTCCCCTCAAGAATTAGCGTTTTAATGTATCGTTCACAAGTTAGTGTACTATGATACAATTAATTGATTTTTTATAGTTATGGTTAATTTACACACCTATTGAAAAACTAATGTTCTATTAGTTACAGAACAAACGTGATGGTATTAAAATTACATAACTTGGTATAAATAACGCCTGCCAAAACAGGTCATTTAAAAATAAAAAAGAAAAAGAACAAAGACAAAAATGCAATGCTTCGTTCTCATCAGCGACGCCTAAATGGCGTTTACAGGAAGTACTAAAGCATTATTTTGTCGCGGTAATTTTGGGTGAGGCGATCGTTGTATTATGCCAATATTTTTTGCTACTCCTTAGTGGCGCGCATAGTTTTCCCTTTTAGTTATTCGGTTGATTTAAGGCCTTGTTGTGACTAGCCGATAAAGGATTAGCCTTGAGTAGCTCGTGGGATGAGCAGAGAACATTCCCCGCGACGGCAACGAGAACTTTAAAAACGCAATAGACTATGAGCAAAACAACAACTTTGCACGCGCATTTCGCTTTTTCGTACATTTCTTTGCCGCGACCACGACTGGGGACGTGAAAATGCCTGATTTCATGTTTTACGGAGGACGTAAACAAGCAACGACAAAACGTTCTTTCTTTTCCTGAAGGAGAGCTCGCATTCATTTGCCAAAGTGAGTGAGTTGGAATAATCCTGATGAAGATTGAAAACCCGCGAATTCACGTTTATAGCTACGTTTTCCCTTGCCTTTTGCTGTCCTTGCATCGTAAGCCCCCTATCATTGCGAGTAGTCTTTCTTTTCACTTTCTACCGTTAACTGAAACTAATCCACATTAAGAAACTCCGTATTGAGATCAACTGATAACTAATCGAGAACTGGTCAGAACCAGTTTCACTGATAGCCGAGAAAGGCTAAATTTTCTGGATAACGTTCCATTCGTCTAAGATATTCGGAGTTGTTCTTCAAAGTTAATTACCTACGATTTTCGGAGGTGTGTTTTTCACCTGATTTTTTTTAATCAAGATATTGCGATTTTGTTACAAAAAACACTGTCTCCTAAAAATTTAAGTATTAAGGCAAAAAGTCACCTAGGATTTTCTAATGAAATGAGTACGGCTACTACTCCTTCGACCAGACCCATCAGAATAGATAACAGAATGAGACGAAAAAGCCACCTAAAACTAACAAGACGATTAAAGTTCCCCTAAGACATCCAAAGTAAGATAGTTTTTTGGGCAACTCCTATTTAATCAAACAGGCTTGTAAAGCATAGCTAGAGAAAACCATTTGAGACACTCCTGACGTATTTGGAGACATTCCGTCGTTGGATGGATGCCCCTGAGTTCAGACAAGGGTGAAGATTCACTAGTGTGTTTTCATTAGTTACGTAACAACACCAACATACTGTTTTAAAAAACTTTAATAACTTCTCCTTTGGAGAAATGAGTGTGACCAGTTCCGTTCCTATCTTTCGCAATATAAATAATAGGATCAGTGGTACGGTAGGCACAATTTTGCGTTCATTTGAAGTAAGACGGTCCTGTAAGGTGCATGGGTTTTTAGCGCGCACTTACAGTTATTACAAAGCAATACAAATTTGAAAAATGCAACAGATGTTAACGTTATGACATGCAATTTCCGCTTCTTACGTTCTTTTAATGTGCTGATCTGGCGATAAAACTGGCCACATTCGAACAATTATTAAACGAAATGTTTAGAATAGGCACCCATCAGCGAAAATTAAAGTTAATTAGGAACAGATCAGAGGTAAGCAACGTTCCATAATAATATTTCAACCTGTGTGTCACAGACAAAAGCTCTCACTTCCACTCGAATTTGCAGCCTTAGTCTAAAACTCGAAAAAAAAAATCCAAACCTCGTACTGCGCACCATTACTCAGCTGCATTGAAATAGTCGTACTTAACAAGAGAGAATAAAACTCACTTACACTTAAATAATTCAAAAAGAAGAAGCACTTTGCACAGTACAACAAACAGACTGCGGAATGAGATAAGCTTACGTAATGTTCGTTTCCACTCGAGCAGTGGTCATTTCACTGCGGACCCGAATTTATTTCACTGAAATCAAGTTTGTGACTGGAGTTCATCGACAATATCATGAATAAACTTGTAACCATTGAAACGGATGGTCAAAGTTATTACTAAAAAGAACGGTCCAGCAAAGACTGTGGCAAACTCGTAACAACCATAACAGCGTGTATTACTTTTTTCAATATTTCGGCTTGCCAAACTAGCCTTCTTCATATAGCTGAGTGCCATAATCCGAATATTCTTTTAACTGAATGGTTATAATTTGATAAAAACGAAAAGTTAAAACAGAAACTGACACATGTGAAGCAATTAGACCAATTTGTAAACTTTTACACGGTAATCAAATCCTAAACACACCCTGCATATCAGTTTTTGTTTAATATGGAGTTGAGATTATGCTAATGTTTAAAGAATTCATTGATTACGGATGGCAATAAAACTTAACATATGTTTTCGTAATAAGTCACGTCCATGGGAGCGTGTGATACCATACACGCACCTCAATATTTATAACGTGTCGTTTTCTTAAGAAATTGTTGCCATTCATTTTCTTCCGCCATCATGTTCTAGTTAACCCTGTCTCTCCCAGAATTGCAGAAGTGACCAAAGCCCAAAACCCGACAAACATTTCAAATATGCTGAGCACATAGTACTATGTCATGACACAAATCACAAAAACAAGTTTTCTCGCCTCTTCCAAATCCATAAAATGCCTCTGTTGGCCCTTTTTGGTCCTTTTACAGACCCAAATGACAGATTTCCTTACACTTTCATAAACTTCAACTAAAGAAATTTTTACCCTTTCATATACCTGAAGCCTGACAAAGGTACCCCTTTCAGGCGGAGCCTCCCTACAAAGGGAGTGCCCCCCCCCCCCCCCCCCCCAGAGAGTTTTCCCCCACCCTCTAAAAAGAAAAAACACAAAAAAAAAACCCCCCTTTTTTCCCCCCGGTAAAGTTTGGCAATTCCCCCTTTTTTTTGTTCATTATTCCAACTTAATACCCCTCCACCCCTTTTTCTCAAAAAAACTTCATCAAGAAAAACACCAAACACGTCTTTTTGTACCCCCCCCCCCCCCGGGCATAGGATTTTGCCCGCAACCTTGAATAGTAGAATCACCTAAAAAAGACTCCATCTGTTTCACACTCGGATAAGGTTCGCAATTCCATCTTTGATGTGTACATTACTGCAACTTAAGACGCTTCAACCTGTTTGGCTAGAAAATCCTTCAATAAGAACGACCAAGACCAGGTTTTATGAGCCCGCGAGACTGCGGAGCATCCCAGCCAAACCCTTGTTTTCACTAAAACCGCTGGACGCCACAACGTGGTTGATTGGTGATTGGCTGGGAATACAATAGGGATTGTGACATAACAATGCCCCTACCCCTGAAAACAATGGAAGTGCAGATTAAAGGGAACCAATGAAATAAGAGGTTTAGAAGTGTGCAGGTCAACCGCAGTAAGGACAATTGACAGGAACACTATCAGACGTAAATCAAGTCTAGAAACAAAGACGAAAGATAGCGTTCTTTGACATTTGTGAAAAGCAAATTCAATTCAACCTCGAGCACTCCATGTTTTTAGGTGCCACTTGACGAAAAATGTCGTTTGACGTGAATTCATTCGTTACAAGTAAGAAAGAAGTTATCGTTTTCTTAAAAACTCTCGGAAACAATTCTGTATGGTAGTCCTCAAATTTTCCACTCGCTTTGACGCGATATTTCTGTTCACCCTCGAGAATAATCAAGCACGTTGACCAAAGGTTTTCAAGCATTTCCGTTCACGAAATTCATTTCCTTGGACGATCTAAAAATTGGATGTGTTATTGTGCGCCAATTTCATAACCAGCTCAGTTGCGCAAACCAGTGTTGGAAGACTAGAGGTTTGCTATTATTCTCTCATTGACGTTACTGAATGGACGATTGACGTCCCCCTCTCTCTTCCTCCTTTTAGGCTAGCTTAAGTCAATTGAGCCCGTGAGAGGGAAAAGGCTGAAGGCAGCTTTGAAACGTTGAATGAGGAATAAATACCTCATTTACTTCATGATAAAAAAAAAAAAGATACAAAAAATAGCATTCAATGTCGAGCAACAGTCGAGGAATTGACGCAGGTATTGGGAAAATTTTACGTCCATTTTCGACCTCTAGAAATATTTGGAATGAAGAATAAACCAACTACTGAATTCATCTTTCGTATGATATGCCCTAAAGGGTGGCACTAATTTATCCATATATTTCATTCCTGTATTTATCCTACGCTAAAAAGATTAAAAGCACATTATCGAGCTTGATAGCCGTTGCACGTGCCGTGGTGCAGGTTATACTTACTAATAAATGGTCTGCTATAGAACGAATTGAACGCGAAGTTGGCTGGGCAAATCGTTTCGTCTTTCTCGCTCATCTTTGAAAATCTTTTGAGGAATCCGCAAAATAAGCGGAAAGGTTCTAGTGCGATAAGAAACGTTTTAGGAGGTCAAAAGCGTGTTAATACACGAGACGTTGACATGTTACCCGACTCGTGACTGCAAAAAGTCGTTTATTTATATGAGATAACAGAACTATGCACTTGTGAGAGGAAATATTTTTTACGACTTTCAGTCATCAGTATCCTCTCTTAAGCTTACTTTTAGTTACCTGGTTTAGGAAGCCAATTATGACAACAGTCTTTCCTCAGGACCTTTGAGAAAAAGCACCTTTGAGCTACTTTCATCTCTAATAACACTTTATTAGGAGCATCGAGTGGGTGTCTAATTGGTAAGGGGCGGGATCTAACTAACCAAAACATGTTTAGAAATAGATTACGTATCTGCATGTATCGAGTGACGCTTTGAGAACTGTTTCTACAGATCAACGATTGCAGAATGTGCTAAATCAAATACAACGTGATAAACAAATGGGTAACATTATCAGTTATAACCAGTTCAAATTTAGAACATCTTGGAAATCCACTAAGCAAAGAAATGAAGAAAAAGACAAATTTAACCAATCACAAACCTAAGCATTTAATCTACCCGAGTGATCTACTTGGGGCAATCGATGTTACTGAAAGTTCTTCTCCACCTTAGCCTCAGGGTAGCTACGATAACAATGCAGGTTGAAATGGGATAATGACAATATTTAACCTAGTATATCTAACTTTTTTGAAACACTAAGGGTCGATTATTTAAACGAAGTCTAACTTAAGCCGCGGTTTAACAAATCTTTGGACATGAATATCTCTTCCTTAGTGGGCTATTTTAAGACGATAAATACTTTTCTTGTCTACTCTGTATGCTTGCACAAAACTGTTCACAATAAATGGTGTTCAGATAAAATCGTTGGGCAAATAGAAAATGGCTTAGAACGCGGTTTTGTTAAACACTTGCTAAACTACGTTTAAATAACTGGCCCTAAATTTCTTACCGTTGTTTAAACTTTGAACTTGAGAGTTTCTTCCCTCTAATAAGAGTGAAGTAATCGGTTTAATTTCATTACGTAATATACTTGTGAATGACCTGTAAACGGAAGTACTGATTGTGCCATAGCATGCATGGCAGACCGTGACAAACGCTTTATGAGCCAGTCCAGGAGAACAGGGAGGACTCCCTATAATGGCTTACGGGGAGGTTCCGCCTGAAAGAGGAACCTTTTGCACACTTGAGGCATATGAAAAATAGGGATTTCACTAGTTA
>CALNXI010000961.1:21297-52622 GCA_942486025.1 Porites evermanni
ACCATCGGCCACATGTAAGACTTTTTTTCATTTTTATAATGTTTACACCGTACTCAGTGTTCAAGACTAGAAGACTGACTTAACGAAACGAATGCAAAAGGCGATATCTTTTTCCAGTATCAAGACGCAGTCCAAAAAATAAGTGAGGCAGAAGAGATCACGAAGAAACAAAAAATAATTAAACGGTCTGATAAATCCTATTATGCCTGTGCCTGACTCTGGCATTTCTAATCAAACTAAGGTTAACAAAGATGTCGGTGAATACATCTTGCTCCAAGGCAACAAATGAATTTCACTACACTGGTGTTTCGTTTGCCCTTTTGCTGTTTCGTTCAGTCTGTAAATCATAGGGATCAAAACTTGCCTTTTCGAAATTTTCGACCAGTAAAAAAGCTCCCGAAAATTCTAGGTGACCTTTTGAGGGTAAAAATCCGTAAAAAATGGGCAATTATACCATTTTTTTATGTTCGAAAATCCTAGGAGAGGCAGGCAAGGAAAAGATTTTACAACAAATGTTCCGAAAATTCTAGATCTCAAATCGTCCTCCGAACAGATATTTTCCGAAAATTGACGTTGGATGCCCCTGTGTGTTTGCCGAGGTCAAAAACGCCAACGAAAACATATAATCTAGGATAATTTTGTTATCACTTATTTGTACTCTTAATCGCAAGGCTAAAAGGTTAAAAGAAAAAAAATAGAATGTTCTCGATTTAGTAAGTCATCTTTAGGGTAAAAGACCGTCCGCCAAAATTACATTTTATAGGTTTTAGGTGACTACCGAAGGAAACGGTTTTAACTATACCATGCATGTAAAATAGAAATGTTATTGGGGTTCCTTCTATAGATGTGAATGTTTGGTAACATCTGCTATAATCAAAAAATAAGGTTTCCGCGACCACCTCGGTAAACCAAGAACAGGTGTTCTGGCATATCCCCACCACCTAGTGGCCTACGCCATTTTATACGTAACCGCGTATCAGTCCCGGCTGGGTTCGTAGGAGGTACCCAAGGTATCAAATGACTGGAGTGTGGTTTTTTTTTTTAAAAATTGTTTTGGTAGAGCAAAGAATACACGTGCAGATATTCATCTAAATTTCTTTTAAGCACGGACAATTTATTGATGTGCCATTTGCCGCCCGTAAACATTGTCTCATGCACGTGCCAAGTATTAGACTACTTTGTGGTTATGAAATTGCCGCACGTGCCAAGTCACGTTTATCGACTTTTTTTTAGAATGGCACTTAAAAAATATATCGAATTTCAACCTTTTCAACCGAATGTGAGAATGTGTCAAGTGCCGTTAGCAGCTTCGTCACTCTCTCCCCAGTAGAAGTCCCCATTAGTAAATAAAAAAAGTAATAATTAATACTTATATTAAAAAAAAAGAAACAGAAGCCTCCTTGTGGAGAAGAGAGGCAGATGGATGAGATCTGTTATTATTTCTTGATAACTATCGTTTGTTCTTTATCATTTTAGTGCGCAAAGCTTCGTGGCAGTGTTTGTGTGCGAGACGAAGACTGTGCATGCTCAAGGAATCTCTTCTCTGCATCTCTGATCTGTAACTACGAATCGAAGTGCCAGACTGAAAGCATATACGACAAAATCCAGAGGAGAATGCCAGTAAGTTGCTTTACAAAGTGACGGGATTGAAGCAAAAGAAATTTTAAAATATAGACCCTTGCCCTCTCCGAGGGGTGGCCTAAGTCAAAATTCGACAAAATTTTCATTTCGTAAAATGCTGAAAAGCAAATAAAACTAAGTGAAAATATTGCTAAAGAGGTTTCATTTGAATGATAGCACCACGGGATTTCGTTCGCAGACTCAAAAATGAACTACTATTAAATAGTACCATGTGAAAATACTTCTGAAGAGGTATCATTTGAATGGTAACACCATAGGATTTTGTCCACAGACTCAAAAGTTAGAACGTTAATCAAAATAAATAGTACCATGATGTGAAACTACTTTACACGCAGACTCAAAGTTAGAATTTCATACTAAATAAAAAGCACCTTGTGAAAATACTATTGAAGAGGTTTCATTTGAATAGTCCACAACATAGGATTTCATCCACAGACTCAAACAGCATTACTTGGCTCAGTCATTCACTCAAGGGCTTTCTTCCATCGACATAGGAGGGAAGCCACTGATTTTGTATAATTTAATGATCAAAATCCACAGACTAAACAGTAAGAGCCATCTTGTACTGACATCCTTTAGAAAACCACTTCAAGACCTTAATGCTTAAGAGCATTAATGTTTGATCGAAGGAATTTCGTCAACAAACTTGACAAGGATCCTTTTTTCCGAAACGTAATAGACAACACACAGGAAAGTGCAACGTTTTTGTACTTTTAAACCGGTTATCAGACTTGAGGGTTTCACTTGTAATAACACATAAAGTTAGAAACACCATGTGCAGCAAAATAGGCAAGCAACTAGAGAACGAAATTGTATGAAAGTGTATATTTATAAATGGACACAATTTAGGTCTCAAGTCCTTCCCCTAGCAGGTTAGGTCGTACTTTTGAAAAACTACTATAAAGCGAAAAAAACAAATGCTGAAAACAATGAGACAAAGTTTTGATTGGTTAGCTGCAGCAGCTGATGAATTCAAGGAATCAATACATTGAAAAATCGACGCTGAGAGAATACTGTCAAGAACACTAAAACTTTCACCAGCCACTCACTGAACACTGTCTAGAGGCTAAACGCTGTGAAAATTCGAAAATCCCCTGTGCATTGGCCACGCATAGAAAAAGGTTTTAACTGCAGAAAGAAACTCGCACTATTGCTATTATCGCGCACAAATAACGAAAACCAGTAGAGCAGACTACTTACAGTGAACACTGAGAAGCTTATGCAGGTGATCTTAGCTTGATACGATGTTCAAGAGTGTTTAGAACTGGAATGGCTCCTTTGACGATTCAGCGGCTTTACATTAAGCTTTATAGTTTTAAAACGCCATGCTGAGTAATTGGATCAACTCTATTTGCTTCTCGTGCTAAGCTTGTGGTCTACGTTCCTAACGTTCGTACGACGGATAAGTGTTCTACACACGTATTGTTTAGTAGGGTTCCAATGTTTTTCCGGACTACATGTGTTGATGGTATTACCAAGCTGACTTAAGTTGCGAANTGATGAATTCAAGGAATCAATACATTGAAAAATCGACGCTGAGAGAATACTGTCAAGAACACTAAAACTTTCACCAGCCACTCACTGAACACTGTCTAGAGGCTAAACGCTGTGAAAATTCGAAAATCCCCTGTGCATTAGCCACGCATAGAAAAAAGTTTTAACTGCACAAAGAAACTCGCACTATTGCTATTATCGCGCATAAATAACGAAAACCAGTAGAGCAGACTACTTACAGTGAACACTGAGAAGCTTATGCAGGTGATCTTAGCTTGATACGATGTTCAAGAGTGTTTAGAACTGGAATGGCTCCTTTGACGATTCAGCGGCTTTACATTAAGCTTTATAGTTTTAAAACGCCATGCTGAGTAATTGGATCAACTCTATTTGCTTCTCGTGCTAAGCTTGTGGTCTACGTTCCTAACGTTCGTACGACGGATAAGTGTTCTACACACGTATTGTTTAGTAGGGTTCCAATGTTTTTCCGGACTACATGTGTTGATGGTATTACCAAGCTGACTTAAGTTGCGAATTCTTTCAAAATCTGTATCTCTAGAAAATTATCAGCCTCACACCGGTTTTTGTCAATCAACTTACGTATTTACTGAATCTATCCCACCCTCTTTTTTGTCCAAAAATCCTTATAGATGTATGTTTGATTTACTGAAATTTTTATAACGATTTTTTTCTACGCACACGTATTGTTTTATAGGGTTCCAGTGTTTTTCCGGAGTACATGTGTTGATGGTATTACCGTGTTGACTTGAGTTGCGAACTCTTTCAAAATCTGTATCTCTAGAAAACTATGTACTTACACTGGTTTTTATCAATCAAATTACGCATTTACTGAAATTATCCCACTAAAAATCCTTATAGATGTATGTTTGATTCACTGAAATATTTACAATGACTTTTTTTTCTACATTGTAATACCGTGTTAGTACGTATCTCTAATTGTATTACCATATTGAGTGAAGTTATCCCCCTCAATCTAAAACCAACATCCTTGTACCACAGTTATTTAAGTCGAATGTTTAAGAAACCCGTTAGACTCTTTTGTTACATGTTTTTGTTAGCTTTTTTTAATCTGACCGTGCACAACGTTCAATAGCATTCCTATCATTCTAGACTTACTGACCAACAGAAACTTCGCATTAATTTATTCAGTCACAATTTGTGAACAAAAAACAAAGGATTGTGCACGTTCAGGGAGCTTCCAACTTTGATGTTTGCCGCGGGCTTTCATAACCAGCCTCCTCTACTAACAATGCTGTACAGTCATCTTAAATATGATAACCGTATTTACCGAGATTATCTCACTCTCTTAAAGCCAACATCCTTCACTGGTCACTTGAAAAGCGACGGAATAACGCTGACAACACACGATCTATTAAATCGTTAAATAACCAAAAGTTAAGTATGGTTTTAAAAACTTGACCCGGATGTTCAGCGGTCAATTTGAAGGACGGATAACAATTGAACTTTTTTTGTACGGCTTTACAGTGGTTTAAGGAGATTATTTCTATTACGTATTAACAATTACAATAAGGTCAAGAATGTATCCCCTCTGCGCATGTTGTCGAACCTGTGGATCGAAGTTATATGTTTAATCCAAAGACGGAAGACTCACTGGAGAAAGGATTTGGGGAATTTTACAGAGTATAAAACCATTGACGACTTTCACGTTTTAGTCGATAATTTATTGTCAAAACGAATCTAACATGTTATCAACCGTAAGATTATTATCCAAAGATCCTTTTCAATTTTTTCTTCTGCCGTGTAAATTGAAATGCGAAAAAACGCTGTTAAACCATGGCCTTCCGGAGGGGGTGGGGAGGGGAACTTTCTATACCCCGCCCGAAAGGGGTACCTTTTTCAGGCTTCCGTCATATATATGAAAGGGTAGGGCTTTTACTAACTGAAGTACACCTGTCATTTTTAGTCTGTAAGAAAGCCCAGAAGGTTTTACAGGTGCATTTTAAACGTTCTGGTTTAGTGGTTTATTCTTATTTTGAAAACGGTGCATTTACAGCGGTTAAAACTCGGATGCAAAGTTCTAAATAAGGTATATGAAAGGGGTACCATTTGTCAATAGAAGGTATACGAAAGGAGGGGTTGGGGTTGGTAAGTGGTTGGACCTCGGGACGGACCCTCCCAGAATAAAACTTTGTTGAATACCCCCTCCCCCCACCCCCTGAGGCTGGCCTTAATGTTGTTGGCAGTTGTTCAGTCTGTTGTAAAAAGGACGTGCCGCAGCCGTCGATAGGAATGTGCTAATGGAAACGGATAAGTTACGTTAGAGTAACCACACTTTAAACATAAAGCCACTCCTTTCGTTTTTTTTTTTTTTTAGCGAAGGAAATATCAAGAATCCTTGAAGTTTCCGTTATCTTGAATTGCTTAACCTTGACTGTAATTCATGTGTACTATTTTAGTCTTGGTCACCAATGTGTCATAGGGTGATCTAGAATGCACTTGAACGACCAAAATAACTGCTTAAAGAAGGGAAAACAACACGAACAAAACAGGGAAGCTCAATCTGGTCAAGGCGGGCAAAATTGGACAAGATTCAAATGGACTGATTTGGGCTGAACTCAAACTTGAAAAACGTTTACTTTAAGTTCAATAAACGTGCGAAATGTAATGCTTTTCATTTGTAAAGTGATTACCATTTTGTCAATTAAAGATATTTGCCGTGTTAATAGGAAGTTAAAGCCATTAATTAACGAATATACACACAATTAACAATAACAATAACATCGTGACCTAGACAGGGTTCTACTTTGTGGTATTTTAAAAAATGTTAAACATGGAACCAATTACTTTCCTTGAAGTCAAACAGGAACGTCAACAAAGTTTAAACACTTTTGGACTCAAAAGCGTATAATGGTTTTAAAGTCCTCCACTGAATTGCATATTTGTCTAAAACCCAGGCTGTTACACTCGCTTACATAGTACAGGAGAAGTGTAAAGTCTGGCACGATTGGCATTTAGCCCAATTCCCAAAACCTGGAAGGGACGACACTCATTAAAAATAACCAAAATCAATTCAAGTCAAGAGGAGATAATTGAAAGTGAAAGCATGCCAAGTATAGAGCCAAGCTAGATTGGTTTCCTTTAGGGGTTGTTGAATACCAGTTTTCCGACGATAATCCCCGTCTCTTCCTTAAGGGGTACCTCCCTCCATCTCGAGTGTAAAGGATCACTGTAAACGGTCTCTTAGAGTTAATGAGTTCGTAAATTCTAGTGTGGACAGCGAAAACGTATACGACGGGCTGGTGTGACATGGCCTCATTTTGGTACTGTAAAAAACTTATCTAGACCTATGCGTTTTGTTTCAGTGTTTCCGTGTGTACAAGTCTACATGCAAGACAGACGCCGATTGTCGCCCTTGCAACGAAGCTCAGTTAATATGTGAAGACAGCGAATGCGTCAGAGAAAAAGTCATGTTCGCTTAGAACACAAAGATGCGCCACTTGCGAAAGAAACACACTTTACACTGATTCATATCCAACATATTCCGTGGATGATTCCCTTCCGGTTGGAGAATGGCCGTGGCAAACAAATTGATTGAAAACAGCACAGTTTGCTTAGCGGTCAACTATTATACTTTGAAAGTACCTTTTCAGCTAAGAACAGTTTCTTTCGATGTACATATAAGACAGAAAAGAGTTGAGTTATTATGTAACCCACCTATAAATTTATTGACAGTTTAGCATATATTTTTGTACATTGTTTAAGTAGTTACCGCTCTAGATGCGTAGCCACTATGCCATCACGCGCGTAAGTCGCAACAATAGCACGTAAGCTGGCAATGAATTTGCAGTAGAAATGACAACTCAAATGACCCCACAGGTCATGGTAAAATACATACTTTTACAACCACATGCACTCCATTAAGTGCCTATTTTCCGTTAGGTGTTTGCTATCGTCACTAGTTTTAACTAAACCCGGAATGGGGAGGTCGGGGGTTGCGTATCAGAACGGATATCTTATGTCTGAGTTAGTAACGCTCCTCCGAATTTAATCCAGTGACCTTTGATTCAAGCAGAAACTAAGAACGTAAGCTTTCAACTAAAATGAACGTTACAGAAGACAACAATACGTGCGTTAGTGCGCTAAAAAAAGTTTTTTAGTCACCAGCTGGCTGGCTAAAAAAAAATAGACCTTAACATTTCGTAGATCGAAATGAAATGGAGCCCAAATCAAATCGAAAATCAAATCGAAATAAAAAGAAATCTTGAGTGTTAAACGTAAAGCCAATTTAAAGTTAAAATACTCTAAAACCCTCTGACAAGTTTATTCTGAAAGTACTGATATAACTGATATAAATCGTTTTTGTCCTGTCCGTCAACCCACGTCATTTCCAGCACAACACAATCAGGTGGCAGCTCACTACTTATCTCAGCACCAGCCCCAACTCGAACCACGAACGACAAGAGAGATCTGGGGAGAGTACTGCCTTGTTGAGTATCATTACTTCGTGATGGATCTTCGCGCGATTTAAATTCTGTGACTTGAGAAACGTCAGAATTTGTTAACGTCTCATTGGCTTTTAAGCTTTCCGTACCTGTGCTTTTGTCTCCTGAAGCATCTTGGGAGTTGATGTCATTAAGAGTAGTATCTTCTGCTGTTTCTTTTGCGGCTAACTCTTCATCATGAGTCTGACAGTCTCCTTGGTTTTCTTGTCCAACTTTTTTTCTAAGCAGTTCCCGCCGTTTTCTCCGCTGATGGGCCCAAGTTTTGTCTGAGGCACGACAATGGAAAGTCAATACCCCAGCTGATTTGTCTGTTTCATCATGCTCTTCAGTCACAGCAACCTTAACGATAGAATGCAACATAAAATATTCAACTGAGTATTCTAAAGTATGAAATATAAGCTAAATTATTAAAGACAAGTAGGGCAGCTTTCCCACATGCGAATGATGAAGCGAACGATTCCCCTTATAAGGATCACGAGACCTGCCACAGAGAAAACTAAAGGAGTGTTCTAGCAAGTTGGACTTAAATATGTACGACGTAATATGGGATGACTAGACTCATACAAGCCTGTTCCAGGCTCCCAGTTTTTTCATGCACTCATTGTTCTTTTGGCTTGTTCTTCACTGGCTGATAGCCTGGGACAGGCTAGGCTCTTAATCGCGTAGTTGCATCAAGCCATAACTCCAAGAGAACAAATTTTCATCATTCATCCCACTAATTATCACAGAGTTTCATAGTTGCTACGAGCCCCCAGGCGAGCAGTACACTTATCTTTGGGTCCTCTGTGGTTCCTTGGGTGTCCTGTTGCTATCACGGCATAAAATCAGATTAACGTTTGTCAGAATAATTTTTAGCACGTATGTCCTACATTGCCAATCCAAGACCAAGAGGTTTGTCTAATTGCGCTAAGTTTCTCACATTTTGGCGCGCGCAAACAGATTCACAGTTATTTTCGTATGGGTAAAAAAACTAGCCAATAAAGACCCAAATCACAGAAAAACTCGTGATTGTAAGACTCCCAAGTAGTCCTTTATCCCACAACTATTCACTGACCCAATTAAAGGGTCTGTAAGTAGCAAAATGTGTATGTCAGTTCATCGTCTCTCAGACGATGTTTTACTGCCCCGCGTCTGCTCGCAACATTATACTTACAATTTTTAACCTTTCGGTTAAAATGAATAGGGTCCAATTTTGCGCAGGGATTACCAGACACAGGGAGGTACTTACCTTTAACTCATACAGTGTCTTCCTGATATAATCTACTATTGCCTTCACTCTGTCTGTTAGTTTAAGCTGCTTGTCGCATCCTGTCTCTGTGGCTGTAACTTCATTAGGAATAATCAGCTGAAGAGGCTTTGCCTTTTTTGCTTTTTTACGGCGTTTTGAAGGAGATTCCTGAAGGAGAGGAAAGAGCATAGAGGGTAAGTTATTTTAATCACGGAATCTGGGAACTTTGGCTTATGGAATCCGGATCCTAGGCTTTGACATCTGGAGAAAGCTCAAAAAATCCAGTATCTCTCAAACGATTGGAATCCGGAATCTAAGTTCCACTGACAAAGAATCCGAAATCCAGTAGGGGGAATCCAGAATCCAAGACTGTCTTGGATTCCCTTACATGAGGCGAATATACATGAACACAAGAAATGCAACTAGTCCAAGCACAGATAAACATGCTGGTAGCAAAATAAGATAACTTGCAACTGGTGGTACAGAGTAAAGGGATAAGATTAAGGGTGATTATGAATCAAAAGAATAGTTTGTCCTACCAATAGTAAATGTCCTACCAAAATCCTACCATACCTGCATGACCACATCAGGTAAAAATGACCAGGCCACACCCCAGCGCATTGTGTGCCCCTGGCAAAACTCAGTGGTTGTTATAGTCTTTATCTGAGGGAGAAAAAGAGACTGACTGTTGACAGGTTGGAAACAAAAAAAGTATTTGAAATTAGAAATGGTCTCTCTTAGTGTATACAAACGATCTGCAGGATTTTTGAAGCCATTGGCTAACTGCATACAGGAAAAAGAAGTAAGTAGGAAGTAAGTCTCACTTGTCCTTAACCTGTGATTGATTTACTCTGGCAAGGCAAAACTAATCATAAAATAAACTATTCAATACTTGCTAGATAGTTTTGCCAGTATCTCTTTTAAGCATGCATTTCAGTCTTCCTGACATAATTGCTCTATCACTGGGCTTTCTTAATTCCACCTGATGGGGGGTGGGGGGGAAGTGGGAGTTTTTAATCTTTCTTTCACAAACCCCGACACGGGCACTCTTCCACCCCTCCCCCTCCGCCAAACAAAAATCAGAGGCATATATTTTTTACCTCTGTTTATCTCTACTGACCGATTACTTTTTTTTATAAACATTTTTTTTTTCCGACTTCTTATTTTTTATTTTTTATAACAGATAATTAACATTTCTTATCTCTTGTGTTTTTTACATGTGACAAAAAAAAATTTAAAAAAAAATGTATATTCTTTTGTTTGTGGTTTATTTTGGTGGGTTCCTTTTTAACCTCTCTTTTCCGTTTTCTCTGTTTCTTTTCCCCTCCGCGTTTGTTTTTCTCCCCCGGCGGGGGGGGGGGGGGGGGGAATGGGACTGCTGCTGCCTTCCCTTCCAAACCCCCTCCCGGCCCACTCCTCACCCCCGCCCCCTCCTCAAAAAAAAATTGCAAGGTAGATTTTTTAAGCCTGTGCTAGATGCGCAACCATGATCTTGTTTTGATACAGATATGTATCATAACTCTACTTACATTATTTTCTTTGAGAAAGGCAAGAATAGGGGCAACACTTGACTTCTTGCCAAGCATTGTAGTGTACCAGCTAAAAATTAAAGAAAAGAGTCTAATTTAGCACTTAAATCACAGACCACTGTTTGATCATTATGCACAGAACACAATAAACACATCAAACATAGGTCTTATTTTATATTGAATTAACAGGAAATAAATGAAAATAGGTGTTGAATTGTTCTCTGCTAGCAGAGATCTCTCACAGCAAGAAAAAAAAGAAAATGTAATTTATTTTTGAGTTAAGTACAGAAACTCTTGTTCGAAATAAATATTGCAGTAATCCAGTTACATGTGCATTACAGCCATGGGTCACAATACCTGATTTGCTCTTTCATAACGAGGCTGTCTTTGATAATTTCTTTAACAAATTCCACCTCACCCCCTCCAGCAACAGTTTCAGTTTCTGTTCCAGTGCACACACCACTAGGCTGAGGACGTTTGGTGCTGCGTGTTACCCCATGAGAAGCCTCAAACTCATTCTTAAAGAATGGTGGATTGCACATGCAGAAATCAAATTCTTTATTGTCTTCCTCTTCAATGGGTTTCTTGAGATAGTTGTCATTGGTTACCTGTTTCACTAAATGAAAATATGAAATTTTTAGCTGGTCTGAAAAATGCTAGAATTATTATTTTTCCTTATGGACAATGTTGTTTTCCCAGTGCAAAGGTGATATTGTTGACATATTATTTTTTGCCATAAGGTTGGGATTAACCGGTAAAAAAGAGCAAAATAGGGGGAAGAATGGTTGTCAAAGACTGACCATGGTTTTCCAAATGACACAAAAATTTTCTGGACAATCTGGTTGGAATGGGGGATGCTATCTCTTCCAGAAATTTTTCACAAGTATGAGCTGCATTGTCTAATTTTTCACACTCCAGTTAATTAATGTATCATGGATAGTAATCTTTAAAACTAGTCAGCAAAATCTACAGTGCGCATGAAGGCTTTCTTACCTTTAATATTATTTTCCAAGCCATTGCTTTTCACATTGTCTACAGCATATGAAACTGACAAGTCATCTACCTCAGTTGCCAAGAAACGCCAGTTGTTGAGTTTAGCACCTAACAGTGGATAGATGCAGGAGGCACCTGATCCTAGTACAAAATAACACAAAATGGCAAAATTAAAAACAAAAAAACATATCTGAAAACACAGTTAGGTTATTAAGGCAAGAATGGCTTTATTTTTTCACCACATAGTCTATTAAATTAATGCAACAAATGCTGAACAAAGGCCCAGCAAAAAGATTAAGGGTTGGGGGGCGGGGGCGGGTTGCAGTGAACTGAGGGAGGAAAATGTGAAGATTGGTCAGAGATTTTGTTTGCAATTAATGAAAGCAACAAAATATAATTTAAGAAATTGATCCACCACAACTCAGTTCTGCTTATGATCCACCAAAACATTACCATTTTTACTCGTTGCTGATCGCAAACATTTATTATTATTATTGCGTGACACTTCCTAAGCTACAGATAACAAGAATTCAATAGCCTGCGTTGCTAGCTGGCTGTTACGCAGGCGATGAATGCAATCAAAACCCACCCACAAAATACAGCCATCAAAAAAGATTATTTGTCTTACAGAAAAACTGTTAATAAAATGATCGGTTTCCCTTTCTATAGTTTCGAAAACGGTTTAATCGCGTTTTATTAGGAGACTAAATGAGAAATTCGTGATCTTACCAATGTCAAACCCACGCACAATTGCGTGACAGTGATCTTCTGAAAGGCATGAGAGAAGATCTTCGATCCACAAGACGTAGTTAAGCCGAAGAGGCACTGTGGGGATAAGTCGATCTAATGGGATGCTGATTTTGATCTTGAAGTCATGCTCGAGCAAAGCGCAAGTTAAAGCTCGCAGCGCCTCAGGATTTTTAAAATTCAAAGTGAATCGTCCGGGTTTGGTTTCCTTCGTATGCTTCCTAAAGTAGTCGAATTTTTCACCAAGCACTTTGAAATCTGGTGGAGCGTTTCTGTAGATATTTCTCGGGTGCATGAGGTCATTAAAGCCCATGATGTTCGCATGAGTCAAAGCAAACCATGGAAGCTTTGGTTGCGGCCATGTTGGACGTGAAAGCTGGCATGTAGTGTCCAGACCTCTTACGCGGTTTTCCAACTAGAGGTTAAATTTTAATCCGGGTTCCTTTTTTCTTTTATTCCAAGCATTTTCTCGGATAGCCTGAATTTCATCCGATGGCTTCGAGTCGTTTTCTCCTCTCAGCAACGTTACTGAGGGAGTAATAACGACTCCAAGTAATCGGATGAAATTCAGGTTATTTCTCGGATAATAATAATAGTAAAGGTAACGATAACGATAATGATGATAATAATGACAATGATGATAACGATAATAATAATAATAATAATAATAATAATAATAATAATAATAATAATAATAATAATAAAAATAATGATAATAATAATAAATACATTCGATGCGTTTGAAGTGAATTTTTTAACTATGTATAAAATAGATAATGTTCAGAAAATTTGGGTTGGAAATAAAGAAAGCTGTGGAAAAGGAAAATATATATATTGGCCCTTCAGCGCTCACGTAGTATGATATTAGCCTCCGATTAGGGGTATGACAGATTAAGTAGCTTAAAGTGTTTTCATGAAGAATAAAAGTCCACTTAGTGCTGAAAATGAGTTTATTAATTACTTAAACAATGGCTTCTGACGAAGTGTTGGTTAAAAAGCAATTTCGTTCAAAGACAACTGCAACTCCGCCCTTAAGTGGTAAACAAGCAAAAAATTTCCTTCAATTGACCACCGATCAAGTTGCTTCGGATGTTAAAGTTTAGTGTGCCGCTAGTACTAAACACATATACCAGTAGTAACTGTTATATAAAGCAGCGTCACTGCATGATGCCTTGTAATCAGGGGCACCCAACGTCAATTTTCGGAAAATATCTGTTCGGAAGACGATTTGGGATCTAGAATTTTCGGAACATTTGTTGTAAAATTTCTTGCTTGCCTGCCAGGATTTTGGAACATATAAAAAATGGTATAATTGCCCATTTTTAACGGATTTTTACCCTAAAAAGGTCACCTAGAATTTTCGGGAGCCTTTTTTGTGGCTGAGAAGGTTCGAAAAGGTAAGTTTTGATCCCTATTATTTTCGGATCATTAGACTTTCAGCTAGGAAATCCGAACTGATAAAAAATTTTTAGGAGATGAAAATATGCCTATACCTACCGTTTAAATACTAAAATGCGTTCATTAATGCTATGTTTAAGTGGTTTTGGGTGCTCCTGTTGTAAATTACTTCCTTACTTCTTTTGGGCTTCACGCCTTTCGAGTCTCACAAGTTTGATTTATGACAAGAAGTGACTGTCTATTGACATTGACATTGCCTTTCTTCCGTGCATGTTTGTTATGTTATAGGTTAAAAATTGGGCACTGAATTAGCTACAGCCGGCAAGTTGTGATGGTTACTTTTAATAAACCCATTCTGTCTATCTTTTCTGGCCATACAGAATTCGCGATTCTTAATAAAACAACCTTCGACGAATGAAGGCGAAATACTTTTAAGATCAGCTGTGATCAACACAGAGTTGCATTAGTATATATATAGCAGGATATAGTATATTGTAGTATATAGTAATGTATAGTCTATATTAGTATATGTATAGCTCCTCACCTGTCTTTAACTTCTTCAGGCTAGTTAAGGGCTGCCCTTACCCGTTAATTTGCTCTTTTTTGGACGTGGTACAGTAAAACGCGTTTCAGTTTTCCCGCCTTCGTTACCAACCTCTACATATCCCAGATACTTGTTACGCTACTTCTAAGTTAAGGACCATAAATTAAACAATGTCTCTAAAATCACGTGCACGAAGGTGCGGCATTTTGTCTGATCGATATTATTAATCGTTGTAGTGAGTGTCTTTGCATTTGAGAAGAGAACGTGGTGTCATCAAAAGACCCCTTAAAAGTAGAGTGCCTTTTTTCCTGATATCATCAGTATTGAACAACGATGAGTTTATCCCGTAAGTCCAAGGTGATTGCGGTAGGCGTCTTATTAATAGTCGCAATACTTGCAGTAGTGACATTTTTGGCCGTATACTATACCTTACCAACATCAACTAACTTAACAGAAGTCAAACTGGAGAGAAACGAAACTCTGACATATCGAATGGTTCAAAACGTAGAGGTGAATCTGGGGGAAAAGCAGAAAGGTAAAGTTACTTAATAGTTGTTGAACAGCTCTACACAGTTGTCTCAAACTTTTGATTCGGCCCCTGCATGCCAGCCTGCAAGACAAGCACGATACTTGGCCACTCAGACTGTGTAACCGTACATAACAGAACAAAAGTAATGTATGATAGACGAATTCAACGAATTTTCTCTCCTGTTATTGTGAAGCATTTCCAAAGTGTGCCGACCTTTTGCGACTGACGAAATATAGTTCTCGTCTAGAGAAAGGAATACTTCGGGGGAAGACTTTGTAGTGGTATATGTACTAACAGGGTTTTACACAATTTTCCTAATTCTTTTTGCTGAAAAGGATAAAAATTCGATTTACATGCGCATTAGTGCGACCCTTCCGTTTAACGCCGGTTGCAAATTAAACATTTTTACGTGGTGCAAAAGTCTGAAGGTAGTTCGAACGCGTTAGCGACTTCCGTGTTTGTGTTATGTCTCCATGGCTTGAATCTTTGTTTGACGTCACTATTAATCTTCAGTTTGGTATCACCAAATGCTGCCCAGCGCGGATTCTATCCATGTTTGTAAACTTTCCGAATGCGCAATACTTTGAACTCAGTTAGGTCTTATTGGCAGTTGACATTGAAAGTTAAACACGTTTTGACGTTTTTCAAATACCATAACTAGTTGGAGTTTTGAAAACGATTTTGCGTTTAAGTCGCTGTTGGTTCCACGTTCATCATTTCTATGGTTCAAAGCTTTTCTTCAATATAAACAAAAACTAGGAATACAGCGAAGATGATGGGTTGGCCTTTTCTCTGGTCAATTCGCTAGTTTAATTTGTTCAGAAAGCCGGCATCTCTAAAAAAATCCTGCGGGATAAACAAGGCAATTTAATTGAGACAAAGATATTATATTTTTGATATTTCTTTCAGCGCGTAGTTTCTGTAAACAACACATACATTAACCATTATAAGAAGGCGCTTATATCGTTAATGGTGCCTCTTGAAAACCGCAAGGAAAGAATAAAACCGTGAAATTGCAATTGACAGAAACCGAAGACAAGTTGACAAATTAAAGAGGCCAAATTCACAAACCCCTTTATAGTTTTAAGAAAAAAAAAACACATCTTAGCCTCATTCTTTGGTTAAATCCGTATTTTAAAGAGGTTTTACTAACTTTCATCAGTGCGATCTAAACTAACTGTTAACTTTGTTCATGATGGTAGGAGCGAGTAAAGTCACAATATTCGGTGCTGCCAGGTAATAGAATCGGCCAAGTAATTTCTGACATAAAAGTCTGAATTACAAACACAACTGCGCCTGAACTGTAGAACACAAAGTCTGCGATTCAGCACTAAATTATTGTATCAATTACACCAAAATATGAGAAACGCAAATAAGGGAATGTTAAATGCATGTAAGCGCAAACTTCCTTTTAAACTCTACTGTCCAAGGGGAAAATGTTTTCAAGCTGAAGCCGGGTAAAATGCTCAATGAAGACTTTTTTCCCGTTGATTATGATTGGCTAGTATTATATATATTAGCATGGGATCTGGTAGTTAAATGTTATTGGCTAGTGGCATTTGTTGCTTCATTTTCATTGGCTGTTTAACTGTGTGCTTTAGCATGTCCTATTACAAGCTGCTTGCAGTCGTATGGGTCAAATTTGATGACTTTTTTCCTATTAACAGTATTGCTTTTCTTTCCTGACTTATGAAGGTACCCTCCACGCAACAGTTGGAATCCGGGTCCTTAATAAAACGTCTGAGGGATACTGGGTCCTTATGAGATTCAACCTGTCACACGTGGGGGAAAATGTGGACATAGGTCGAGACGTCCTAATAAGGACAAACTACTTCCTGGTTCGACTTCAGCGGCTAGATTCAAGGTGATTTTAAAAATTTGTAGCTCAAAAAGGTGAAAAGAACAAGAATCTGTGAGGGGTGAAGGGGTTGGAGCAATGTGATTATGTAAGGATAAAGGGCTCGCGGTTTCGATTAGCGATAACTCACTTTTTTCTTAACTATTATTATCACAACCAAACAAACTCCCACAAACTAGTTACGCTAATAGGCACATTTAAACGATCATGAATATTATTATAATATGTTTTTTCATTGCAAATGATTTGTAAGGACATTTTTGGTGAAACTTTTCGGTGAAACTCACCTGAAGAGATTGCCCGTGTGTTACCAACCACTAGACTGTCACTAAAGCAAATGCGTTCTGCTCGGAGTTCGATTCGGCCGGCACTGGTGTCCGTCTCTGCTCTTACCTGAATAATTATAAATAACAACCAATACAGCGAAGATTTTAAACCGTTAGCATCAGGGCTGGATAGTTACATCAGTGGCACTGTTGAAGTTTAACTTTGGAACCAATGCAGTTGCCAAACCCAAAAATTTACTTACGGATAAGGAAGATAAACCGTAACCCTGTGTCACTAACCTTGCACTGAATAAATTATGAGGGACGTTAAAGAACTCACACACTGCCGCCGAAAGAGTAGGGGACGTAGTTCTTGGTGTGGTGGTCTATCTCAAATTCACACTCACATAGTCATTCCTTCATTACTTGTGAACTGCTAAATGAAGCAGCAGTGGCAGGTCCAGGAGAAGCCCCCCCTCCCCCCCCCCCCTTACCCTGAAAAACCCTTAGGGTTTATTTACAATCTTCATACGTCTATATTTTAGAACAGCAAACAACGGAACTGGAAGATTAGTTGAACTTTATGGGAATTATTCCACCAGTGAAGAGCTTTTGCGTCTTGTGTTTGGCATTCTTGAACAGTTACTCCCATCGCTCAAGCGAGACCTGTACGAAGACGTGGATGGTATAAAGGGGGCTGGATTCAACTCGATTCACCCTGAGGAGTCTCTTCTGCTGCCACATCCTGTAAAAATGCATCGAGAAGCAAACACTTCTGATAAGGATATCATCCGGATAAGGAATCATTTTAACAACTCAGATTTCACAAACACGTCATCAGAGGTTGATGTAGATATGAATATGACTTACTCTGATTTTGCATCTGTCAACAAGAGCAGCGGAATGATACTTGAGAGTAGCTCTCATCTTTATACAGAGTTGAACTTAGGAGAATTTATTGACAACAACGGGGGTCTGAATGATACGATATCAACCATAATGAAAGTTAATTTGACAAGGCACCTGTGGCTCGTAGAAACAGAAAATTTCGATTTTTTGAAGATAAATCCAAATGTTTTTGTGAAGCTTAAAGTTTCAAAAATGTCCACTTTTTCACTCAACGAAACTGAAAAGTTTCCATATAATGCTACTAATTCAAGTGAAATCCCGACAAACGTTTCCGCGCCGATGCAACAGCACAACTCAACCAACTCGTCAATCACCTCTTTGAAACGCGTTCGGAGAGCCAACGACGAGGACAATAAAATTATTCGTGAAATATGGGCAAAAACGGAGCCATTGCACCTTGGTGCGGAGAAAACATTTGTGCTGTTTGTGAAAGAAGTTCTTGGATTCAAAGTGAAGGGAAGTGCTATATTCTCTGTAAAGTTCGGCAGTGAAGGTCTTAAAGAGGTAGTTGTCAACTTCAAGTTATCAATCGGAGGTAAAAACCTGCCGGCCATACTGTCTATTAAGTACACAAGATCTCAATTGCAAGGAAAGCCTGTACTTTCTGGACATCAGTGGCAAATGAAGATGGTGAGACTTTTTTTAAAACATCTATTTTTTGTGTAATTCTTTGACAGATGATTGGATGTAATAACTTATATACATTTCCATCTTTAGCTAAGCCCTTCGTCGGAGCAATAAGTGGTTGGGCTATACCGCTGTGGGCAGGATTTACAAAACCATCCTTAGTTTATAAATACGATTTGTTTGCAAGCGTCAGGCTCTATTAAAAGTGAGAGATAATAAACCAAAATGATGAAGATATTCTCTGGTTATACCCTACCATTAAAGGCCTGCTGACAGGCTAGATATGTATAAGTATTCATCTTTTTTAAAACATCAGAACAGGGGAAGAGCAGTTTAATTCTCTCACAGTACTGACAGGACTAACACAGTACTTACTGTTTAGTTTATTAGAAGAGTATCTTTATCTTGTTTAGAGTGTTTCTGTTCCTGTACACGCCCTGAGACTTGGAGTGGACTTTGCCTTGAAAGTCAAAGTTAATATCAAGCTGAGCTTTCCTCTTTCTAAGAATTCACTTAATCCCGTCAAACTAACCGTGCAGGTATGTACAACTCGTCATAATAATATTGCTCCCCTACTCTCGTTTTCCACACATTGCGCAGAATCAGGTTAAGATGATAACCGCGACATGATATAAAGGTTATTGGGTTGTTACGGGATGCTTAAGGATTGTTTAAGCTTTAAGTTGGTGGAAGATTTTTTTGTTGTTCCACGTTGGTAAGGTTTTTGTGCTTAGCGCAGGTACTAGCACAATGGTGACGAACCTGACGTTTCCGCAATTTTCTAGGCATCTGTATTATAAGGCAAATTGCTTATTCCTTAAGTTGAATTGTCCTTTACAAACATAAGAGTAAACCTAGACTGTTCACAGTCCCAATTTTTCCGTTAGCGTCTAGACTGAGCCGTCACCGTCACTGGCAGCCATTTTGTAATTGGTATCGAATTTAACGAGGATGAGGCATCAGGGTTAATAGCGCAATGGCAGCTTCTGGCCTGCGTGGCAGGCGTTAAAAGGGAAAGAGGAAGGGGAAATCGGGGCGCGCGAGAGCGCGAGAGGCGCTTTCCCTTCCCCTTTTAACGCCTGCCACACAGGCTAGTCAAAATCAAGTTAGACTTGGTCAAGATGGCCGCCTGCAGTGCTCGTTCTCGACTATCTTACGGAAAAATAGTCGACTGAGAACGGTCTACAGCAAACCCAACCAGGAAGACATTTCTCCTCGCTAGAAAATTAAAGCAATGAAAATGTAAACCCTTTAACTATTCGATTTAGTTACAAGAACTTTATTCTGTTGACAGATTGAGCCTTTTTCCGAAGTCACGGCAAGTATTCAAGGCTATATATCGGCCCACGCTATCCGTGCTGGTGCCTATGGAGAAGGCACATTAGTGCGAGTTGGGCTCCCTGTGACCCTATCCTATTGTGACAAAAGGTGGTGCATAACCCTTTGTTTGAGTTTGAAAGCACTGGAGCTAAATGCCGGAATTTTTTATCAGTGGGGGAACGTGTGGAAATGGGACTGGGGAGAGCGGCGTACAATTCATGACTTCGGAAAATGGGCTGCGTTACAAACGAACTTGAAGTTGTTTAATAAGTGTACTGCGCCACCTACCCCGAAGACAGACCCAAGTCCTAATCCTATTCCTGATCCCGACCCTAAACCCAACCCAGCTTCAACAACAGCAACCTCAACGACATCATCGATCGCACCAAGTATGGCATCATCTAACAGCTCAGTTACAAGAACGGAAACAACAACTAGCACAATAACGACTACATCTATACTGACATCGACGGTAACTGTTTGTACACCATCACCGTCATATATATTCACATTAGCAGAACGCCTTAACGCAACGATTTCTTCTCTAACAAATGCATCAAGTATGGAAGGCAAATCAAGAAAATTTACCACAACTTCAAAGGCCTCAATATTTTCGTTAGAAGTAATTCCAGCAGTCACGAGTATGGAAGCTAAATTGTCCATAGCCACGGCGGGTTTGACTTCATTGACTTTGCAAGAAACAACACCACTGCCACAAACAAAGACTACAACAGATGCACAGACTAGAACAGCAACAGCAGTAAAAACACTGGCCACAGAAACTACAGCTGGAAGCAATTCACCTACTACCGCGCCAGGAACGAAAACAACGGAGACTAGAACAGTTTCTTCGTCGACAGTCAGTGTGCCAAAAAGTTTGCTAAAAGTTACACCAACAACAGGTACAGAAGATACGCCCACAACGAATATGTCAGCTGCAGAGACTTCAACTACACAAACAAAAATAACGCCAACATCAGGGGAAGCAACCTCCGCACAAGGTTTACTTGATCTCACAGTAAGTGCTCCGACAACAGTTGCAGTGGTTCACGTAACAAGGATGGATACCGCTAAGGCATCCGTCACAAATACAGCGACATTTACTCCTTTATCAAAAGTCAGTTATCCATCAACTGTAATCACACCAAACAAACCAGTAACAACTACAAACACTGAAGGAATCACACCGTCAACAGCTTCCGTCATTACAGCTATTACATCAGCAGTGGCGTTAGAGGCTGCGGAAATATCATCAACAACAACTCTGGACATTGGATCAACTACATCGGCATCACCAACGGAAACTTCATCAACGAAGACTACAGCGATACTAACCGTTAAAGGGACAGCGGCAACTCCATCTACAGTACTAACTGCAGCCACAGTTGGATCTTCAGCTACAGAAATCATTTCACCGGCACCAGAAAACATGCCATCAATAGCCTCAGATTCTTTAGCTACAACGATCAACTCGGAGGTATCATCAGTGATTAAAGCGACTACATCAAGAAACGCTGAAGCGTCTACACCAGAACTTACCTTTATACTGACCACATCGGCTACAGCAACTACACCAACACAAGAAGTTCCTCTCACTTTTCCCGAGGCTGTGATTGAACCAGCAATTGAGAACTAACATTTTCTGATGTGGTCTAGCGGAAACAGTAACTGCTCATGCTAATTGTAATACTGAACTGTAAATTCATACATGCCGCGATAACGCATCGATTCGTCCCTTCAATTTGTCACTGAGCTTCATATTATTCACTTGATGAACTTTTTAAGCAGGAGCCCCAATCGGCTCCTGTTTCATGTTAGTCTGTTCCAGGCTCCAGGATAGTGATGCAAGCGGATCGAGAAAAGTTGCGCGAAAACCGCCGGAGGGGGGGGGGGGGGGGGGGGGGGGCGGGAAGTGGGGGGATTGAGGTATTGAAAGAACAGGCTCTTCCCTTCCCTTCCCCACCCCCCACTCCACACACACCCACACATGCATATTAAAAAACTTTAATATCCCTCCGTGGTCCCTGATCAATCGATGAATCGATTTCATTAACCAAACACTAACTCAGTCACTTACCCTCTCATTCACTAACCCACTCACTCGATCAATGAATCAATTACTCAACCAATCAATCAGTCAATCAATCATTCAATCAATCTGTCTATCGATCGCTCGAATAAATGAATGAATCAATGAATCAATCAATCAATCAATCAATTCGACTCCCCCCGGACGAAGCTTTTTTCTCTTTTTTCTTGGTCGTTTTGTTTTGTTTTTGTTTTTAAACACAAATTGTTATTTTTTTTACAGACTTAGATTGTAAGTTAATTATCAGCTTTCATTTCTAAAATAATTAATCCACAAGTAAGCCATAGACACCCTTTGATTTTTCTTTTGTAACATTATTGTTGCATTTAGTGTGACAATTTCCCCCGGGGACAATTTACTTCACGCTGATAAATTTGCGGGATAATATCTTTATCAGTAATACTGGTCACCAATTCTGATAAAGAATTCAAAAACCTTTTAGCAGAAGAAACCTTGATGCCAACTATCGATAACCTACCGTAAAATTCCGAAAATAAGCCTCGGGGCTTATATTTTTCAAAGGCCCTTTTTGAGGGGCTTATTTTTGGAGGGACTTAAGTGCGGAGGGAAATTTGCGTTTCAAAATCGATTGAACTAGCTTGTAGTGGGAAGGAGATTTACCATTTTTGCTTTGTTTTACTTTTTATTCGAGGGCAAATTCCAATTACAAGCCCCCGCGGGGCTTATATTCGGAGGGGCGATTTAACGGAGGGTTTTTTGCGTTACGATTTTGAGGGGCTTACATTTGGAGGGGCTTATACATGGAGGGGCTTATTTTCGGAATTTTCCGGTACCTTTCAATGATTACTTGGTTCGAATAAGTCAGCGCATGCTCAATAGCTGCGTCTAAAGACTGCTGGTCCTTTACCAGTCGCACTGATTTAGAATCTTCTCCTTTGCTTGCCTTGACAACACACGGGTACTTGATATGCTCAGTTGGTATATATGGGGTCTCCTGTGAACAAAACATATAGTCACGTTACGTTTTAACTAAATCGACACCCAAACTCTCAATCAAGGGAACTTGCTCACAGGTCACCCATGCGACCATGGCGTTTTGAAACTAGTCTTCAACTCTATACACTACAAATCACATGAATTAAGATCTGTTTTAGCCCCCAAATTGGGGCAATTTCTCTGAGTAAAATCAGAAGCATATAACCCCAACTAGTTATGGCATTTGAATAACGTCAAAACGTGTTTAACTTTCAATGTCAACTATCAATAAGACCTAAATAAGTTCGAAGTATTGCGCATTCGGAAAGTTTACAAACATGAATAGAATCCGTCCCGGGCAGCATTTGGTGATACCGAACTAAAGATTACCAGTGACGTCAAACAAAGATTCAATACATACCGTAAAATTCCGAAAATAAGCCCCTCCGTGTATAAGCCCCTCCAAATATAAGCCCCCCAAGCTCGTAACGCAAAAAAGCCTCCGTTTAATCGCCCCTCCAAATAGAAGCCCCCTCGGGGGCTTGTACTTGGAAATTGCCCTCAAATACAAAGAAAAACAAAGCAAAAACGGTAAATTTCCTTCCAACTATAAAACTAGCCCAATCGATTTTGAAACGCAAATTTCCCTCCGTAGATAAGCCCCCTCCGAATATAAGCCCCTCCAAAAATAAGCCCCTCATAAAGGGCCTTTGAAAAATATAAGCCCCGGGGCTTATTTTCGGAATTTTACAGTATATGCTTCTGGTAAAATACAGTCGTATTCAAGCGAGGGATGGAGACATAACACAAATACGGAAGTTGCTAACGGGTACGAACTACCTTCAGACTTTTGTACCACGTAAAAATGTTTAATTTGTAACCGGCGTTAAGCACTAATGTGTAGCTAATTATTGTTGAATGTATATACTAAGGAAACGCGATTCTGCTTCTCACGACTTCGTGCCCTTTTTTGTTACTGGTTCACATGAGCAGAGAACAATCCATGTAGGACTGAAAATGCTGGTGCTCCGAAACCTTCGCACAAATGTAATGACAGTGTGCTTACTTAGTGCAAGGTCTTTGCTTTATTCATATACATCTTAGCCACTAGAAGGTCGGTTATGGTCACTGGAGTGTAACAAGAGCTCATTATATTTTAACAATGACCTCTCACTCAGGTCCGTTGACCAGCTTATCATTGGCTAGACTTTCTAAAAGTCCTTTAATTATTTTTTTTGTTCTTGGTTGGTTATATCATTTAAAAGGACTTTTCATACCTGTTTGGCGCTAATTCACCGGTCGAAAATTCCACCGGTAACGTCATAACAATTATCCAATAGGAGAGTGAGTGATACACAGCCTCCATTGTCAATCAGATTTTCCCGCGTAAATATCATGATTTAAATCCATTCAGGTGAAATAAGTCGACCTCGCGACTTTTTCGCTCGCTCGGTGGCTGCCCGACCTCATCGCTCGTTTTTAAAGAACGTATGACAGGTCGACTAGTAGCAAGTCTAATCATGGGCCTGACTATCAGGCTTTTCTGAAGGGAAGAGAGAAGCAAAAAATGGCCTCTCCCCTAACCTCGTCAACCTCTAGCTAGTCAGAATGATGTTAGCTCAATATTTGTCACCCTTGAAAGGATTTTGATGCTAAAGGTGCTCAGTTCACCGTAACATAGCACATGGTTGTAGTAATGGGGTGGAAAGTAACGGATTTGAGCATATTCTGAATTGGTAAAACAAAAAAAGGCACCTGGTTTGAGCCACGTTTGAGCCACGCACAATGCAGGTCACGTGATAATATTCTCGAGAATTGTTTCGTTCAGGCCGTGTCCACACGGATCCGGATATTTTTGAATCCGCAACTGTTTCTTTCCGGATACGGCTTTCGTCCACCCGTATCCAGTGAATCCGGCATACGAATCAGTACCTTTTTAATCCGCTCTCTAGAGTGGAAAATTTTGAATGTGCCGTGAAATCCGGAATCGTGCGGACGCTTAATCCGGATATTTTTATCCGGTGACGTAACAATATCGAGCCCAGTTCTTTACCGTGAATACTGTATTCACGATGGCGACCTCGACGCTTGATCTGTTGCCAATTTTCCCAGAGGAGCCCCCTCGGGTACCAGAGTGAATCCCGATTCGGGTGGACGGGCAAATTCGATTTAAATACGCATACGCGTAGAAAGTTTTGAAACCGGAAAAAAAAAGTTGCGGATTCAAATATATCAGGATACGTGTCTTATAATTCACGATTTTATTCACGTTTATATGTAGGCATAATTAAACTGAACTTAAAGGGCCAAATTCCCCTAAAACCTACAAGTTAAAGAGATCCATGTACTAAAAAAGCCGTGTGTCGGAACCTACTTTTTTTAAGTCTGGCAAAAAAAGTTTCTTGAATTTTTGGCAAGTTATTGACAATTTAGGCTTAGAAGGTTCTTAATTAGGTTCTTTCATTTCCATGAAGGGGATATAGTTATTGACTATCAACTGAGCAAACTAAACATAAATAAACTTGGGTTTGGTCCTTAAATATATAGTATTTATTCACAAAGAGTGATTTTACTTAACAGAATATTCTGACAATTTCCTGACCGTTTGACCACAAGCAAAAACAATAGAAGTAGTTCAAAAAATGGTGTAAGTACTCTAAGATACCGTAAATTCATATACTGCTCAGTAAATCTTCGCTTTCCGTAACAAAGCGTTCTGAACCATTAAATCAAACAAACTTTCATCGGTAAAACCAGAATTCCTGGCAACTACATTAAGAAAACTCTGAAAACCAAACGAACAGAACAAGTTACATTCCAGAAAAAATGGATTTCCTTCGAGGTCTACCCGGAAGTCGAAAAGGCCAAAGTCTTGCAGGTCTAACTCTAGAAAAGCTCGACGACTTTGTAACTGGATGCGGGTTATCAGTTCAGCTTCCTTTGCGGGATCAAGAAACCAAGTCTTACTTTTTGGTGCCTTGCCTATGTAAAGATAGATAAAAAAAAGTAACAACTCTCAATGTAAAATCATCTCGATAGTTTACTATTATTTGATACCAATGACTGGCCCGACGGAGAACACAGACCTGTTTCTGTCTGTCGCCTAGATCTCTCCGCTGAGAGAAAAGCGATTGCTAGAAATATATCTAAGTTTATCTTACTAATTCCTTTAACCAATAGGCCATTTCGCACGATGACATGATTTTACTACTACGACCAGAACCCTTCAGGGCTTTGCTTTCTTGTGCTAATTAGGGCTTTTGTTATTCAAACCTCACTGGGATTACAAAATTTAAATATTAAAGGAAAACGAAAAGGATTATGGTCGTAGTAGTAAATAAAATGACGCCATCGTGCAGATGGCTTACAGTCGACTCTCTCTTAACGGACAGCTCTATAAGACGGACACCTCTGTAAAACGGACACCTAGAGTTGGTCCCTTCCTTTGTTTATTCCCTTTATTTGACTCTTTATAAGACGGACATCTCTCTAAGACAGACACTTAGTGCCGGTCCCAAAGGTGTCCGTCTTAGAGAGAGTTGACTGTATTGATTTGTTTGGGGGTTTACCGAGGTGTACATGTGACTGATGGTACATATTCTTTTCACTGATCATAACTTAGTGTTGGGCAATTAATGAATTAACAAGTGTTGATATGAATTTAATGGATCAAGCCAAGATTTATGATTTATTTTGAATTTGTTTATACGAATGAAGAAAAATGTGATACTCACAAATAGGTAATCCTTTTTCATCGCAGAGTAACTTATCCTGGGTTGTACGAATGCCATCCTGACGTACGTTGAATTCTATACACGACAAGGCCTGTATATCTCCAGTTTTTTCTGATTTGACTACAGCGCACCGAATCTCTCGTCCCTCTATGAATCTGTACAAAAGCGGTACAAACATGCCTCAGCGCAAAGATGCACAGTGCATATACAGCTATTTGGAGAAAGGTTGTCGGAAAAAAGTGCTCGAGACAATCCTGAAAGGTATTGTAGGTGGTTTTGAGTTCACTGTCCTCAAAGGAATTTGAAAGAATGGTTCTAGAGCCTATAACAAAAGTAGGTTCGACAGCTACATTGTCGAGAACTGTAACTTTCGGGATTGCCTCGTTCATATTTTTTCCGACAGCCTTTCTCGAGATAGCTGTTTAGCCAAAATGTTTGTATCCATGTCGCTTTATTTATTTATTTTCGATTTGTGCCTCCTTTTCTTACCGTACCTGTCAACGAGGTAAGCTTTGTCCAAACTCTTCAAAGGGGTGGCTGACTGCTACCCAGCCGGGATTTAAGAACATTGAGGGATGACGTTTTACGTGCGTACGATGCTTTCCGCACTCTCCCTTTCAAATGGGGTTTCACTTTTTATTAATCATTTGGGCCACTTTTCTGACAGTGAATTATTTGCGGGGAAGAAAAATTTTAGTGCTAAATGCCGAAACTTTGGCAGTGATAAGGATCAGCTACTGACTGTCGCCCCAAATATTCTCTTTTTAATTAAAAGCTTAAATGTTTGGAATTGGGAATAGTTTTTAAAACGCGAAAAACAGATAAGACAAGAACCTACCTTTCAATGATTACTTGGTTCGAGAAAGTCAGCGCATGCTCAATTGCTGCATCCAAAGACTGCCGGTCCCTTACCAGTCGCACTGCTTTAGAATCCTCTCCTTTGCTCGCCTTGACAATACAGGGATACTTGATATGGGCAGTTGGTATTGGGTCTCCTGTGACCAAAAAAATAAATTATCACTTTCAATAATCTCACAGTACGCTACAAGGAAGCAAGTTCAAGTTTATTTATCACAATACATTTTCTTACACACAGTTCTTACTCGCAAAATTGATAATCAGTGCGGATAGGAATGAAAATTAAAAGTCACAATAGCTAGGATTTAACAGAAGAGGAAGAACAGATCCATCAAATATTACGGTGCTGGTGTGTATGACCTTTTTTTTGCTTAGTAGAATCTTTACAATGTCCCCATAAGGAAAGCAATTTTTTTGTGGATATCGATTTTTCATTGCCGTGATTCAGGACGTACCAAAAAAGTGAAATTCACTTTCGGTGGGGTACAAAACCGTATAACTGAAAACAGGAGACAGGAAATGATTGTGACGTCATTTCAGGACATTCTGTTTTACGGCAAGCAAATTTCCTAGTCGTTTCTTGTTTGCCACGAAACAGAACATCCTGAAATGATGTCACTGAATGATTGTGCGGTTTTTATATTTACAGGAAGTAAAATTTCCCGTGACACGGGAAAGAATACCGTATTTATTCGAATAAGCGCCCAACCTCGAATTAGTGCCCACCTCGAATAAGCGCCCATCCTAAAGGCAGAAAAAGTTAATAAGCGCCCAGCCTCGAATCAGCGCCCACCCCTCCCCCTCCCAATCAAACTCAAATAAGCGTTCACCCCCACCCCACCTACTTAAGTGAATAAATGCTAATAAGAGTCTTCCCCGAGGACGGAGTTTTCTTCAGAGTATTTTACAGACACCTTGCTTTGTTACTTCTTTGCGTTTTGTTATTAGCATTTATTGTTTTGTCGCAAAATAAACATACTTCACTTGCTGAAAATGGTGAAAATTTAATAAGCGCCCAGCCTCGAATAAGCGCCCACTCTCAAGGTCCAAAAATTTATTAAGCGCCCAGGGCGGTTAATCGAATAAATACGGTAATTGATATCGAAACTTTTGCTGTCCTTGTCAGGATACTGTGTAGATTTTATCAAGAGAACACCGGAAAACGTTGTCGCATTATGACAGTTGATCCAAGAGTCTCTGGCCGGCGTAAAAACGTAGGCATTATACCGCAACTTACTTAGGAAGTTCTTAGTTCACCGTTGCCTGACTTCGCAATGGCAAAACACGAATGACGGTCCATGGTCTTTATTGTACCGTGGAACTGCAGGATTAAGTTTTTCCTCTGATTAACTGGTGATATTTCATAAAATTTTTAAGATACCATTTGTTTGGTGGACTTATCGCTGTAAACAGACATTCGTCATGCGATAAAGTTGTATTGTGGACTTTATGTACGGAGAGCGTCCGGCTGGTTTGAGGCTCTCGTGTTGTTTGTGCAACGAACTATTCTGTTAGTTCTATCAACTCGAAAAGAGGAGAGTGGATTGTGGAGGTGATACCCCAGATCTAGACTCAAGAGAATTTGCTTAGAGGTTACCCATGCGGCTTAAACTCGATCATATCTGTCCCATTTTAACAGTTATAGACCTATACCTTTGTTAAGAACCAATCCCTCGGCACAAGAGACATTGTTGTAGGCAAGCAAAACTCCCCGTGTCTTTAGTTTGTCCATGCTAAGGTATCGCGATTCTGCTGATCCACCAATGAGAGGAATATCCAGCGCTTCAAAAAGAGCCCTTTAACAAGAAGAACAGGGGTTCAGCAACAATGCAACACCGACACTAGGTCGAGCAGATGAAGAATGAAGGGGTCATTTTCCAAAGAAACTGTGGTGTTGCGTCGGGGGTCAGTGAAATGCGAAAACTTGGAGTTGATAAAGTCGATTGGATTGGTTTTGTGAGTGCACAAGGCACTGTAGCATAAACCAAAATTCAATTTTTCCATATGAATTGTATAATGAAACACTTCTTTCAACTTGGCTGACAATTTTTCATCTCGTGGACGCACGTTTATATGTTCACATTCATACAAAAATATACGCCTTGTGAAATTACGGCACAAGCTGCACAAGTTAAGTTTTCTTGGTCAATACCCATCTTGTGAAGGCAGCGTAGTGGGAGACGAGACTATGAGAGTAACAAGGCCTTTAATTATTCCTTTTACCTGCTTAGATTCTCCTGTCGCATTATGACACATCAGCAAGACCGGTAGCTACCAGTGGTAGCTTCTCCTTCGCTTATCTAGTCGGACCCCGGTTCCCACTCAGTTATGAAGTTTTTGTCCCCGGCAAAAATACTTAAAATCATCATCATCATCATTATCACCATTATCATCATCATCATTGTCGCGTCGTCGTCGTCATCATCATCATTATCACCATCATCATCATGAATAACCAATGAGAATAATAGGACAGAGAGTAGGGAATCTTAGGGCGTTGGCCGGGATCTGTGAATTTCATTTATGTTAATCGATTGTTTGAAACGTCATCAAGTCCACTTGCGCCTACATTAAAGCAAACAATGCAGAACATTTTAATGAGGACTGTTAAATTCTTTCTTGAAAACACTGAATTAAAGTTTTCAGGCCTCTCCAGAAACAAACGTCCGATCAATTTCCTGCCCTTAATTGGTCTAAAAATATCTTAGGGGAAATACTGAGCGCTAGACTGGGCGTTTTCTTCTCTGTCCTATTATTCTCTCTTGGAATAACATAAAAGCTATTATTCTGACCTGTAAGTTGTCATTCCTTTCAAACATAGAAAGTGGAGCAGTGTCAGATCAGGTTTGACGACAGATTTTATGTGCTGTAAGGCGGCTGTGATGTCCATCTTCTCCACATTGTTTTCTGTTTCCTCTAATCTTTCCACGTCTACAATATCAGAGAGTTTTTTCGCAAATGACCAGGTGCCATCAGGTCGAACTAGCGCGTAGGTAAAGGAATACTTTCCAGATCCCGTGCCATCATCAAAGGAGCCTCCATAAAACATATCCAAGGAGAAGCTGTAGTCATCCGAGGGTGAACCCAAAACATGCAAAATCTGAAAAAGTAACAAGAGAAGGAGCCGCTTTTTATAAAGATCCATATAAATGGCTCCAATTTTTAAAAGAGATACCTGTGACTGTTTTCGATTTTGTTATAGGCACTTGTTTACTTTAATTTTTTTAAAAGGGAACTGAATTATTACTCACACCACAGGTACAAAGGTCCGTGTTAATTAACCCCGCAAGGAACATATCACAATAACTTATATGCACCCTTTTCAAAATGATGGCAACACGACTTCAGTTTTCTTTCATATTTATAATATTTAGTCCTCTTAGCTTTGCCTGCACCGGCCAAATTTAAAAGTAGCTTAATCGAAGAATGGAGGGTTATTTTGGAATAGCAGGGTGATGGTGTTTTACTACCTTCAAGGTCTCCTTCACCATTTTCTTCTGTAGTCAGTTGATTCAGAAGTCTAAAGTCTGCAAATACAAATTATCCAGTATCAAAATCAAAATTAGGATCGACGCGTTACAGGCTCTACTGAACCGATTGCATGGCAGCCTGAGAAAACAGCGCAGCCGACATTTGGAGACGTCACCACTGGTTAGGCTGTTTTCTTAGGCTAGGCTAATCAATAGCGCATCAATAGTCTTTTCAGAACAAAGAATGCGAGTGAGGGTTTCGTTGGGACAATGAAAGAGGACAAAGTGGAAAATTCAATCGTTGCCCTTGAGTTCTACAATTTTCACTTTAATGCAGACAGAGTAAAACAGTACGGGCTGTCCAGGAGGCCGTAACTCGGATCACTTGGGGTCGACTTCAGCCATTTCGAAATGGTTGACCCTAAGCAGTGTATCCTGGATCCATTGTGGTAATTTTTCAAATTTTGCTGCCGCTGCTATCGCTGCAATCGCTGGAGAGTGGCTTCCTCAAAATCGATGCGGGGGGGGGGGGGGGGGGCCCCCTTCATGGGCTTCTGGGGGCGGGGGGGGCGGGCGAGGAGTGTTTTTTGGGGTTTTTTTTTTTAAAAGGGGGTCCGTTTTTTGTATTTTTGTTTTTATACGTGGTAAAAAGGTTTTTGTTATTTCCGGGT
>CALNXI010000961.1:62521-113052 GCA_942486025.1 Porites evermanni
TTGTTTTCTCTTTGATTTTTTTTGTATCACTTTGTGTGTATTTAACAAAACAATTTTTTTTTTTCATCTCGGGGAAATGGTGGTTTTGGAATATTTTCCCCCCCACTTTGTGGGTCGGTAAATATTTTTCCCCTATTTCCCCCCGTTTCAAAGAAAAAATTTTAAAAAACCCCATTATTGGCGGTCCCCCCCCCCCCCACCCCCCGGGCAAAAGGAGAGGTTCTACTGTAATTGCATAATAGATCGTTTTCACTGTCACCAAACAATAAATTAAATTGGAAACCGTCCAGTGGAAGAAGCCAAGAAAATGAGATGTTATAAATTACTAATACATAAACAATGTTTCCTAGTCTCAGGTCCATGTGGCCCACAGTTTCTGAGTTATTTGCAGAAACGTTTCACGCACCTTTGTAGACGCCATATAATGGTGCACCGTTTTGGTGCACCAATATGGCCGCCGGACAGTCAACAAAAACATCTGGAGTTCACTTTTTCTATAAAAGCTCTTTCTTTTCACTCGAGAACTAGCATATGTACGCATAAACATATCCTCTAATACTTGAAGTGGTTATACTGCTGAAAATCAAGAGGAGAGACTTTTTTCAACGAGACAGCTTTCCTATTTTGGTGTCACGCACTGAGAAAACTCGGAAGTTCAAATCGCTGTATTTTCGAAACGACACATGCTACGGAAATGGAAACTTGTACAAAGATTTACTTTTTGTTTATCTTCAACCTAGTGTAATTATGAATTCGTAAAACCTCGCTATTTTGACTTTCACAGTTACAATTTGATGACGTCACAGTGAAAACCGTCTATTACAGCATAATAGCATAATTAGTACGCTCCAGTTAACTGACCTCCAAGTGTTCCTTCATTCTCCTGTTGGCAATGAAAGTCTAAATCCTGCAAAAAACCATACTTAAAATATTTCCTGACAGTGGCACTCAAATGACAGAAAATGAAAGCTCAGTTGAGCGGTGGGTTTTCACCTTATCACCATTAAAGAGCCTTGTTCACTATTAAATCTGCAGTGAAGATTCAAGTGCTACAAATAACGGATAATAGCGTTAGCCCTAAGAAAGGGAATTACTGAGCAATGGGAGACCATAAAGGCAAGAAAAATTCTTTTAATATCGGTGGGATTCGAATCCTTTCCAACCCGGGCACCCTGAGCAAATGCCTCGTTTTGAAATTGCGATTGCAAGAACAAAATTTAAGCCCGGGCTGAACAGGAGACGAGGGGGAAAAAAAAGCGCGCCCATTTTATAATCTTTTCATGACGTGTCATTTGAACGGTATATTGACCTTAGAGTTTTCTCAGTTTCTAGAGTTTTCCTTAATTTCCGTCACTTATTTCGCTTCACCGCTCATGAGTGAATTTTTTTTGTTAAATCATACCTAAGATAGAAACGCCAAAAATTTCTCAGTTAACCCTCTTACTCTTTGGGAAATTTCTTTTTGTCAGTTTTGCGGAGTTTCTTTATATGCAGTGCGAATTTTTGTTTTTATAAAAGCGTCTGTAACTGCAACATTTGTAGTTGGTTGTCCGAGAATCACGCTGCACCGTCCACTAAATCCTGACGTAGTCAATCGAAAAACCGATTATCGATAATAATCGATAATAGTGATAATAAAAGTGATCGACATCAACCATAGATGAATATCGATTTCCGATAGAACTCGATGATGATTGAGTTATCGGTGGTTATCGACTACTATCGATTATTATCGGGAAGACTTGCGTCATTCGGTAGAAGTTCAACGTTTACACGGTGATGTCCGTACTGTATTATTGAGTCATCATTCATGCAGTCGTGATATTATGCAGTTCTTTTAATTGATAAAATACTAAAAGAACAAAACCCTAACAGGAACAAATTTCTCTTTGTTTTGATTTTTTAGCTTAAGCCGGCAGTTCATAATAAGGAAAGAAATTGCTGTGAAAGTGGCAGAAAACAACTTTATGTCGCTGAAGCAGACTCCATAAGAATAGAACATACCAAGCACTACTCCTTAAGGCAGAAGATGGCAGCCATCTGGAGGACTTCAATGCCCGTGTATATACCGAATTGAATTGGATTCCAGTGTCCGCGAGATTGCAAGGAAAGAAATGCAAGATGCAGTCGATAGCGCAGGATTAAATGGACACGTAAACATCTGTTAAACAAATGAGGAAACGAAAGAAACAACAAAAAAAGGAACTTGATGAAGACTGCGCCTGGAGTAGTTGCTGAAGTCAATGATAAAATGTGATAAGCCGGTCTCGAGGGTGTTGCTTGCCTAATAGCATCGTCATGTTCAGAATGTTCACTTCAAGATTATTGCCTGTTATCGATTACTATCGATTGTTATCAATTTTTGTTAATCTATATGATAATCGATGAATTATTTTTTCTGTGACTTCGATTTTTATCGATTTTCGATATCAATCGATTGATTTCCGATATCGATTTCTATCGATTAACTACGTCTGGACTTAATTTTAATTAAAAGCAGAGAAAAGTTCAATTCCTGGTGGAACTTGTTTCCTTTGAAAATAATAATTTTAAGCTTTAAAGTTTGATTGGGTTTTTAATTGCTTCAATTGTGATGAAGTGACATCTTTTTCGGTTAGGTGCTTNCCTAACAGGAACAAATTTCTCTTTGTTTTGATTTTTTAGCTTAAGCCGGCAGTTCATAATAAGGAAAGAAATTGCTGTGAAAGTGGCAGAAAACAACTTTATGTCGCTGAAGCAGACTCCATAAGAATAGAACATACCAAGCACTACTCCTTAAGGCAGAAGATGGCAGCCATCTGGAGGACTTCAATGCCCGTGTATATACCGAATTGAATTGGATTCCAGTGTCCGCGAGATTGCAAGGAAAGAAATGCAAGATGCAGTCGATAGCGCAGGATTAAATGGACACGTAAACATCTGTTAAACAAATGAGGAAACGAAAGAAACAACAAAAAAAGGAACTTGATGAAGACTGCGCCTGGAGTAGTTGCTGAAGTCAATGATAAAATGTGATAAGCCGGTCTCGAGGGTGTTGCTTGCCTAATAGCATCGTCATGTTCAGAATGTTCACTTCAAGATTATTGCCTGTTATCGATTACTATCGATTGTTATCAATTTTTGTTAATCTATATGATAATCGATGAATTATTTTTTCTGTGACTTCGATTTTTATCGATTTTCGATATCAATCGATTGATTTCCGATATCGATTTCTATCGATTAACTACGTCTGGACTTAATTTTAATTAAAAGCAGAGAAAAGTTCAATTCCTGGTGGAACTTGTTTCCTTTGAAAATAATAATTTTAAGCTTTAAAGTTTGATTGGGTTTTTAATTGCTTCAATTGTGATGAAGTGACATCTTTTTCGGTTAGGTGCTTGCCAACACTGGGGACAAACTTCTGGTTGAACTTCACAGCTATTGCATAACTTACGTAACCTTAAACAGCTTATCAAGCCCGAAAGAAACCTTGCAAGTACGCTTAAGAACACTGCTCAGTAAACACATAGCATGGCATGACTCTGAGATATTTACAAGAACACTCACTTGTTTAGGTTGACAGAGATGCCTCGAAATGCTCTTGCATAACGTAACTTGCATAACCTTCCAAACGACACCTTATAGTTCCATACAGGCACGTCTAAATCACTTTTCAGTTAACACGTAATTATGGGGATTGCCTTGTAAAATTAGCAAAACGTTCGAAAATATGTATATATATATATATATATATATATATCATCCACAGATTTATAAGCGACCTGAACCACTGAGTTTTGATAGCAGAGTGAATACTACCATGTGAAAGTATTGCTGAAGAGCTTTCATTTGAAAAAGACCTTAGCCTTGAGGATGTGACCGAAAAAGTAAAAATATTAAATAATTATCCTTACTAACAACAATACATACCAAAATTTTGATTGAAAATCACGCAAAGGAGATGACTAGCAAGCTCTTAGCCCCCGTCTTGTAACTGAACAAAGCTGGACTAACTGTACGTGCTTTGATACTGGGCGGTTTTGTTAATGATTAGAATTGTTAATTAGTTTAATGTGCACTCAAGTTGAACAGCCAGGCATTTTTGTGTCGTTTTTATTTTAGTACTAGCACAGGCAGCCCAAGCGCACTAGTTGTGGGTTCGGGCTTCAGAGGTCATTTGGTCGGAATATACTAGAATTATTAGTGTATTATCTGATGCCAAATAAATGCAAAAAGGCTTAAAGATATGAAGTCTTCTTGTTTGTCTATCTGTACTAGTAGCCTTTAAGATAACGAAAATCGATATTTCTTGCATTATTACATGTGATTCGGGCCCTTATTGTTCGAATTTTATCACATGTATTCGAATCTACAACGCCAAGAAAAAAAAAAAAATCATGATCACGCGAAATATTAATTCAAAAAGCTCCCTTACCTTTAGTTCATAGCCACTCTATGTCCTACGGTCGGTTAAACGCCGTTTAGTCGACTTTCTTTCCATCGAATACTGAACACTATAAAAGAAGGGAAGGCTGGAGACCTTCCAACCGACGCTCGCCGCTCCAAGGCCAATAAATTCCAAACAAAGCGACCGATCTCCCTAAAATTGCCACCAGCCAGACCGAAGAGTGTATACCTACCCGTTCGACGAGCGCCAGGTTCTAAATTCGGCTGCATGAGCTCGTGGAGCGCTGCATTTCGCATCGATTCTGGCCAGCTTCGCTTCGCCATGATGCGCAATCTGAACTGTTATCCTACGAGATTTGAATCTTGGAGCTTGGCGACCGCGTCAGATCGACAAAACGTCACTCTCGCGGGGGAGGGTCGTCACTTTTGCCCTATCGCAAACCGACACCAACATAATTATTAGAATTTGTTTCACTTACCATATTTTCCACTCTTCTGAACAGCCAAAAGATTTTCTTTTCTTCTTCGGAGGAAAATCCTCCTATTGTCTGGCTACTTTTGATAACATCGTTATCAACAGACTTTCTTCAAACGCTAGACACACGCGATCGCCACAGGAACCGAAATACACGTGATTTTTACTAACAAACAAGCTACGTGAAGAAGAAAAATAAATTTTAGGGTAGCTCTGAAATGAACTGTTGTTAAAATACGAAAGGAAATATCGAACTTGAACAGAACTACTGATCCAGACAACTGACTGCCACGAACTGATTTTGTAACCGTTATTGGCAAGATTTAAATCTCAAATCGGAGAAAAGACAGTTGGGGACGTTTTTGGGTTTCATGTGTCATACACGCGTGAGCTGTTTCCGGCCGAATTAAACGCACCGGCTCCCGGACGGTGTCGGTTTGCGATAGGGCAAAAGTGACGACCCTCCCCCGCGAGAGTGACGTTTTGTCGATCTGACGCGGTCGCCAAGCTCCAAGATTCAAATCTCGTAGGATAACAGTTCAGATTGCGCATCATGGCGAAGCGAAGCTGGCCAGAATCGATGCGAAATGCAGCGCTCCACGAGCTCATGCAGCCGAATTTAGAACCTGGCGCTCGTCGAACGGGTAGGTATACACTCTTCGGTCTGGCTGGTGGCAATTTTAGGGAGATCGGTCGCTTTGTTTGGAATTTATTGGCCTTCGAGCGGCGAGCGTCGGTTGGAAGGTCTCCAGCCTTCCCTTCTTTTATAGTGTTCAGTATTCGATGGAAAGAAAGTCGACTAAACGGCGTTTAAACCGACCGTAGGACACAGAGTGGCTATGAACTAAAGGTAAGGGAGCTTTTTGAATTAATATTTCGCGTGATCATGATTTTTTTTTTCTTAGCGTTGTAGATTCGAATACATGTGATAAAATTCGAACAATAAGGGCCCGAATCACATGTAATAATGCAAGAAATATCGATTTTCGTTATCTTAAAGGCTACTAGTAAAGATAGACAAACAAGAAGACTTCATATCTTTAAGACTTTTTGCATTTATTTGGCATCAGATAATACACTAATAATTCTAGTATATTCCGACCAAATGACCTCTGAAGCCCGAACCCACAACTAGTGCGCTTGGGCTGCCTGTGGTACTAGCCAAACTTAACTGTCGCTTTCGTTTCCTATAAGCCAAGCAGGGCAAGAGAGAAAGACGTGTGAGGGCTATGTCAAAAGCTGCAAAAAAGAAGGAGCCAGGGACAGAGAGGCGTAAAAGGGAAAGGAATTTATAATATATCAAAATATAAATTCTCAGTACAGCCGAGACTCGGTCGGTTTATTTTACGGGTTTCCGTCATGTCTAGTGTTCTTTGGGCCTTCTTTAACTCCAAAAATGGTTTAAGAAGTGTATTAAAAAGCAGCACAAAGTTTCTGCACTAAACCGTCATTAAAAAGACTATAATCCTTTTAAAGTCCTTTACTAACAGTTAAAAAAAACAAAAGAATAGAAACCTGCCGAAATATCCTCAGAAATACCCAAGGACACGAAAGAATGCACAAGTAAGATTTTTTTACTATTTTCTTCACTTAAAAAGCAAAGGGATTTTTATGACATTTTCATGTCATATTGGTTTTTAACAAGCACTCACATAGTGACATATTGGTTTTTAACAAGCACTCACATAGTGAGTTTGGCCATGGGATGCCTGTTATATAGAGAATGCTAACATGTGAACCGGTACTAAAATAACCTGCGTAGCAGTCGCTTTTTATTAGCCAAGAGGGAGGAGTGTACCCGGGGGTGGGGACTCCGCATATGAAAGGGCTGGGGATGCTCGTCGTCTCGCTTAGGGGTGTAAATTTCGGATTTTGGTCTCACTTAGGGTGTTCTGAGCAAAACGCCATCATATTTAGCCGTGAAGGTCTTGTAAAGGGTTATTTACTCCATTCATATAATCCAAGTTTTCTATGACATCAGTACCTAAAGAAGACGTCTTTGTCCATTGTTTTCATTTGTTTGTGTTTTAACATGGTCTCTTTACGAGTCAAAAAAGGCTTGGGCCACGCCCAGATCAGTCTCCTTTAGGGGTTTAATTCAAAATTTCCGACGAGCATCCCCACCCCTTTCATATGCAGAGTCCCCCTCCGGGAAGTGTACCCTTCCGGTCCAACGCCCTCCCACTTGCCCTGGTTTGCTCAAGCGAACGGAAACGACTATAAGCCGGCATACCCGGTGACAAAGATCTCTCTGAGTTTTTGTGCTGCCTTTTTATTGTAAATCTTGAAGTTTTGTGGTGTTAAAGAAGCCCAAAAAACACTGGAAATGATAGAAAACTGTAAAACAAACCGACCGAGTCTTTGTTGCAACAAGAATATATTTTCCGCTTGCTACCCCAAAGGTCAATCCCTCTAGACGCATGAGGTCTTTTGTGATTGTTTATGTTAATGTTGTAGTTGACTGAGACATTTGTTATCGGAGGTACAGAAAAAGGATAATCAGTTTAGCAAACCAATCGAGCGTCACTGTCCCAAAGGCCGGATCCACAAAATTTTTGGTGGGCCTGTTTTTTTAGCGCCTACTATTTGTATGGAAAACCCGGTAATTCCGGTGAGAATTTTAAGGGAACGGTTCTTTTTAGGGAAAAAGAAGTAATAACTTCTTAGGTACCGAAACGAGACGACCAAAATTCTCTGTACCATCTGCGCATGAGCCTATATATATATATTTTTGTATAAATTGGATTTGTAAAAGGTAACTTTTCCGAAACTGTTCTGCATTTTGGCCTCACTGCTAATTTCCACAGATAACTAACGTACCCGTCCACATGTATCCAGATACCATGAAACCGCATACTTGATATTTACGTCGACACAAATTCGGTGTCGTGTGGTGGTTTGGATTCACCCGTCTGACACGAAAACGCTACCGCGATGTACTAGCTAGTACGCATACGCAAACTGTGCCCGCGATGTGATTTCGCGGAATTTTGAATGTTACTGTGGCCATATCGAGCAGAATAGCCAGGCCTACCTATTCGTTGTCCCACCAGGTACCTGTTCGCGCTGGGCAAACCCATAATCCCCGGGGTATCCAATCGATGGAATCGATAATTGATGACAATCGATATCAATCGATACCAATCGATATCAATTAATCGATTGATATTGATAATCGATGACCAATCGATGGCGAAGATTCGTGTGGTTATCGATTGGTATCGATTATCAATACCAATCGATATAGATAAATTGGTATCGATTGGTATCGATTGAGGAGCAAATACAATAATGTTATGAACAGTGCACCGAAATATCAATGTATGTGTTTTGAATAATTTCATATTTGCTTGCCCGGATTGTTTGTTACAGTTTTAATAAAAAAAATTCACTAACACTGAAATATCTGCAGGTAGTGGCCAAAGAGGATCCACGAGCTCGGACTGTAGATGGCCGAGTTGTCCACGATGGTTCACAAATTTAAACGCGTTTCCGCGTTCTCCCCTCTTCTTGGTTTGCAGTGAACACTTCACCGACGTTCACCTCAAAACGGCAATTAATCGCCTTTGACGATGCACCTTATATTCAGTAAAGCCTCTGCCCGGACGTCTTGCGTAGACATTATGACACGGAAAGGCCATGACGGGCAAGTGGGTAATTCGAGTACGCGTGCAACAGAGTATATTCTTTGCGCTGAGAAGTCTGGGTTGTCAGGTTGTCCCCAGGGCTTCCTAAAAATGGCGGATGATCGGACAGGTGGCGTGCGTGACGTCTGTCTCGAGGTCCTGTGCCAATCGATGCCAATCGATGAACGATTTTTGTGTGGTTATCGATTGATCATCGATTGACCAATACCAATCGATACCAATTAACTAATTTTATCGATTGATATCGATTGATCGATTGGTTTTCCGATCATCGATTTCCATCGATTGGATACCCCGGGCATAATCGTTTTTGACAAGGTTGAGAACGAACTAAAGACGTTTTAGGCGCCTTTGTCTCAAACAAAAAGATTCCACAATCTGATTAAACCTGATAAGATTAAATCTTCTTTTGAAATGGCTAATAATTGTTGCTGTCAAAATAGAAAAATTGATGTCATGCAACAAGACTGGCGATAAGAGCCAACAAGGTTGCAAACAAAACATTGTTGTCGGCCATTTTGAGCTCGAAAGACTGCCCCTTAGTTTATGACGTAGTTGACTCCATAAATACCCGGCAAACGTCCATACGAATTCAGCAAACCCAAACAAAAAAATCCACTAGAGAGCGGTTTCAAAAATATGCGGTTTTGGTGTGCGGATTCACTGGCCGGACGTGTAGACGGAAGGGCGAGTCGTGTGAAAAAGTATGCAGTTTCAAAAGAATACGGATTCTTGTGGACCGAGGCCTAATATGATAATGCCGTACCAATATTCAGAGATGTTATGTTACTGAATTGATCAGAGAATGAAAAGGATTGTAAATGAGGCAAAAAATGTATAAAGACGACAAAAGATTCGCCTATGTAATAGGGTACATTATTGCTGATAAAAAAAAATGTGTCCCACTCTCAAATGGTATGAGGAAGGTATTAGCGTACAAGGGCATCGTTGTTTTTGACCAAAATGTTCAAAAACTTGAAAACGCTGGATCGATTCTTTAAGTTTCAGTGCAGTTCCTTCTTATTAATCCTCACTTGACCATAAACAATTAAGGGATTTTGTGCTAGAATGTTAAGTTGTAACCAAGGCAATAGAGACCTTTAGATTTCGAGACGAGACAAGATTTTCTCAGTCTCGTACCTTGAGTCTTCGTCCCTTACTGCGCATGCTGGTTTGACGAGACGAGCGCTGGTCAAGGGAAAGGAAGACGCTGGGTACGGTTTGCGCGCGCATGAACCTGCATTATTTTGGCGGGAAAACGTCATAGCCGTCGTCATATCCCATGGGTTTTAGCGCGAATGACGTAGTGCAGGAAAGTTAATAGTTTTTTTCATATTGTTTCCTTTGAAAATAATAATTTTAAGCTTTAAAGTTTGATTGGGTTTTTAATTGCTTCAATTGTGATGAAGTGACATCTTTTTCGGTTAGGTGCTTGCCAACACTAGGGACAAACTTCTGGTTGAACTTCACAGCTATTGCATAACTTACGTAACCTCAAACAGCTTATCAAGCCCGAAAGAAACCTTACAAGTACGCTTAAAAACACTGCTCAGTAAACACATAGCATGGCATGACTCTGAGATATTTACAAGAACACTCACTTGTTTAGGTTGACAGAGATGCCTCGAAATGCTCTTGCATAATGTAACTTGCGTAATCTTAGATCCCAAAGGACACCTTATAGTTCCATACAGACACGCCTAAAACACTTTTCAGTTAACACGTAATTATGGGGATTGCCTTGTAAAATTAGAAAAACGTTCGAAAATATATATATCGTCCTGAGATTTATAAGCGACCTGAACCACTGAGTTTTGATAGCAGAGTGAATACTACCATGTGAAAGTACTGCTGAAGAGCTTTCATTTGAAAAAGACCTTAGCCTTGAGGATGTGACGGAAAAAGTAAAAATATTAAATAATTATCCTTACTAGTAACAATACATATATAAACAATACATACCAAAATTTTGATTGAAAATCACGCAAAGGAGACGACTAGCAAGCTCTTAGCCCCCGTCTTGTAACTGAACAAAGCTGGACTAACTGAACGTGCTTTGATTCTGGGCGGTTTTGTTAATAATTAGAATTGTTAATTAGTTTAATGTGCACTCAAGCTGAATGTGGACAGCCAGGCATTTTTGTGTCGTTTTTGTTTTAGTACTAGCCAAACTTAACTGTCGCTTTCGTTTCCTATAAGCCAAGCAGGGCAAGAGAGAAAGACGTGTGAGCGCTATGTCAAAAGGTGCAAAAAAGAAGGAGCCAGGGACAGAGAGGCGTGAAAGGGAAAGGAAACAACTATAATATATCAAAATATAAATTCTCAGTATAGCCGAGACTCGGTCGGTTTGTTTTACGGATTTCCGTCATGTCTAGTGTTCTTTGGGCCTTCTTTAACTCCAAAAATGGTTCAAGAAGTGTATTAAAAAGCAGCATAAAGTTTCTGCACTAAACCGTCATTAAAAAGACTATAATCCTTTTAAAGTCCTTTACTAACAGTTAAAAAAAACAAAGGAATAGAAACCTGCCGAAATAGCCTCAGAAATACCCAAGGACACGAAAGAATGCACAAGTAAGATTTTTTTACTATTTTCTCCACTTAAAAAGCAAAGGGATTTTTATGACATTTTCATGTCATATTGGTTTTTAACAAGCACTCACATAGTGAGTTTGGCCATGGGATGCCTGTCATATAGAGAATGCTAACATGTGAACCGGTACTAAAATAACCTGCGTAGCAGTCGTTTTTTGAATAGCCAAGAGGGAGGAGTGTATCCGGGGGTGGGGACTCCGCATATAAAAGGAGTGGGGATGCTTGTCGTCTCGCTTAGGGGTGTAAATTTCGGATTTTGGTCTCACTTAGGGTGTTCTGAGCAAAACGCCATCATATTTAGCCGTGAAGGTCTCGTAAAGGGTTATTTACTCCATTCATATAATCCAAGTTTTCTATGACATCAGTACTTAAAGAAGAAGTCTTTATCCATTGTTTTCATTTGTTTGTGTTTTAACATGGTCTCTTTTACGAGTCAAAAAAGGCTTGGGCCACGCCCAGATCAGTCTCCTTTAGGGGTTTAATTCAAAATTTCCGACGAGCATCCCTACCCCTTTCATATGCAGAGTCACCCTCCGGAAAGTGTACCCTTCCGGTCCAACGCCCTCCCACTTGCCCTGGTTTGCTCAAGCGAACGGAAACGACTATAAGCCGGCATACCCGGTGGCAAAGATCTCTCTGAGTTTTTGTGCTGCCTTTTTATTGTAAATCTTGAAGTTTTCTGGTGTTAAAGAAGCCCAAAAAACACTGGAAATGATAGAAAACTGTAAAACAAACCGACCGAGTCTTTGTTGCAACAAGAATATATTTTCCGCTTGCTACCCCAAAGGTCAATCGCTCTAGACGCATGGGGTCTTTTCTGATTGTTTATGTTAATTTTGTAACAACAACAGAACTAAAAACAAAGGAACATAGTTGACTGAGACATTTGTTATCGGAGGTACAGAAAAAGGATAATCAGTTTAGCAAACCAATCGAGCTTCACTGTCCCAAAGGCCGGATCCACAAAATTTTTGGTGGGCCTGTTTTTTTAGCCTCTACTATTTGTATGGAAAACCCGGTAATTTCGTTGAGAATTTTAAGGGAACGGGTCTTTTTCGGGAAAAAGAAGTAATAACTTCTTAGGTACCGAAACGAGACGACCAAAATTCTCTGTACCATCTGCGCATGAGCCTATATATTTTTTTGTTGTAAAAATTGGAATTTGTAAAAGGTAATTTTTCCGAAACTGTTCTGCATTTTGGCCTCACTGCTAATTTCCACAGATAACTAAGGTACCCGTCCACATGTATCCAGATACCCTGAAACCGCATACTTGATATTTACGTCGACACAAATTCGGTGTCGTGTGGTGGTTTGGATTCACCCGTCTGACACGAAAACACTACCGTGATGTACTAGCTAGTACGCATACGCAAACCGTGCCCGCGATGTGATTTCGCGGCATTTTGAATGTTGCTATGGCCATATCGAGCACAATAGCCAGGCCTGCCTATTCGTTGTCCCACCAGGTACCTGTTCGCGCTGGGCAAACCCATAATCGTTTTTGACGAGGTTCAGAACGAACTGAAGACGTTTTAGGCGCCTTTGTCTCAAACAAAAAGATTCTACAATCTGATTAAACTTGATTAGATTAAATCTTGTTTTGAAATGGCTAATAATTGTTGTCGTCAAAATAGAAAAATTGATGTCAACACATGCAACAAGACTGGCGATAAGAGCCGACGAGGTTGCAAACAAGGCATTGTTGTCCGCCATTTTGAACTCGAAAGACTGCACATGAGTTTATGACGTAGTTGACTTCAAAAATATCCGGCAAACGTCCATACGAATTCAGCAAACCCAAACAAAAAAAATCCACTAGAGAGCGGTTTCAAAAATATGCGGTTTTGGTGTGCGGATTCACTGGAAGGGCGTGTAGATGGAAGGTCGAGTCGTATGAAAAAGTATGCAATTTCAAAAGAATACGGATTCGTGTGGACGGAGGCCTAATATGATAATGCCGTACCAATATTCAGAGATGTTATGTCACTGAATTGATCAGAGAATGAAAAGGATTATAAGTGAGGCAAAAAGTGTATAAAGACGACAAAAGATTCGCCTATGTAATAAGGTACATTATTGCTGATAAAAAAAATGTGTCCCACTCTCAAATGGTATGAGGAAGAAGGTATTAGCGTACAAGGGCATCGTGGTTTTTGACCAAAATGGACAAAAACTTGAAAACGCTGGATCGATTTTTTAAGTTTTAGTGCAGTTCCTTCTTATTAATCCTCACTTGACCATGAACAATTAAGGGATTTTGTGCTAGAATGTTAAGTTGTAACCAAAACAATAGAGACCTTTAGATTTCGAGACGAGACAAGATTTTCTCAATCTCGTACCTTGAGTCTTCGTCCCTTACTGTGCATGCTGGTTTGACGAGACGAGCGCTGGTCAAGGGAAACGAAGACGCTGGGTACGGTTTGCGCGCGCATGAACCTGCATTATTTTGGCGGGAAAACGTCATAGCCGTCGTCATATCCCATGGGTTTTAGCGCGAATGACGTAGTGCAGGAAAGTTAATAGTTTTTTTCATTTTGAGATCGGGGGAGGGCTTAATCTCTATCAATAATAATAACCGTGTATGACAAAACGTCGAGTCCTCTTTAAGACCTTTAGCGCAAAAACACAACTCATAAGCAAACTAGAGAAAACACGAAACAACATCATAATACTTAAGCATTTATTAAAATAACACACTAATACCACTAAATCATGTTTTAAATTAAGTAAGTGATATTATAAATGCTAGTTCCACTGGCATTTCAACTACCCCACTATTCTTCAAAATCCTTATGGCTAATGCAATTAATATTATCTTAAATGTTAAAGGCTAAATACAAAGTGATTTCCAAATACTTAAGCTACATATTTTCAAGTCCTCTTCTACAAACTACAACTTAATTGTCCTTTTTTTCAGTTCACCTCGGGTAATACAAAGAGATTCTCGTCCTTGTCCTTAGTGACCACAAAGTTCCAGCAACTTCAAAACAACGCCCATTTTTACTCTTTCCAAACTCTAAAACCCCACTTAATTAACCCTGCCTCAGCCTACTTCTTTTCTCCATCTTACTTGAAGCTGTCCTTGGAGCAGGTTTACTGTTACCAACAGGTACTTTTATTTCTATTGGCTTTCCTATCTCTCCTAAGCGCGCAGAGAGGCCTTTGTGTCGTAGGGTGGCTGGGGAGAGGGAAAAAGCGCGCAAGGGACGATGGGAAGGGGAAAGAGAGGAAGCGCCTTTCCGCTCTTCTCATCAACCCCCGCGCGCTTGCTAGTTTTCGATTATTGCTATAATTTTGGGATACCGAGCTGGAGCCTTTGCGAAGGAGAGAGGGCGTTCCGCACTTCTGTTCTGTCATCTTAGTTTTTCTTCAGTGCACAGCTGGCTTCCCCCGACAAGGGGCTTTTTGCCGTGAATTTCAGGGTCGCCTCTGCTGAAGGCCTCTTTGTAGTGACTGTACTATTGGGAGTTTCTCTCTCTCACACACCGTACAAGCTACTTTTTAAAACCTACCAAAGTCCTTCCCACATCTACGACCTCAATATATACGAACTACAAGAATAAAAGTTACGTAATCGCCTCGTACGGAATAAATGCTGCTTAAACAAAAGAATATTCGTAGAAAAGAAATAGCTGTGGATTACAGATATAATTGTAAGCATTTCATGACAGGACTAACGTTCCTCGTGAACAAAAGTGCAATGAAGCTTCCTTGGGTGTCTATGTTTTGAGAATACGCCAAAAAAACTTCGTACTAGTAGTCGTCCTCGAATCTAATAAATAATATGAGTCGGTTATTTAAACGAAGTCTAACTTAGGCCGCGGTTTGAGAAATCATTGGACCTCCAGATCCCTTTCTTAGTGGATTAATTTAAGAAAAAAAAGTGCTTTTCCAGTGTACGCTATATGCTTAATAGAAATTGTTCGCGATAAATGGTGTTAAGATAACAGCTTGGCTTAGGACGGGTATTGTTAAAAATGGGCTAAACTCCGTCTAATAACCGGCCCTTAAAACGCCTCCTACAGGCTTTTGTTGCAAATAAAGCCGGCGGGTATTTTATTTGAATACAAGTGTGATTTATCACTTCTGGTTCAGAACGAATCGAAGGCGTCAAACAACACTAGAAGCGGTTTAGAACTTAAAAGTATCCAATGAATCGAGACGACCCGCTTGTCCGTAAATTATAAGCGTGGACAGCGTAAACAGAACCAAAAACACCGAGAAGAAAAGGCGATCTAATGCGCGACCAATCTGTTTCCACATTTCTTGATTTTCCTCGTCTTCGTCGACTTCATTGGCCGAGCTGATTGGACCTGCATCTGAACTCCGTTCGTCTTGTTTTTCATCATTGTTCTCCTTTAGTGTGACTGCTAACTCCAGGTCAATATCTGATTCCATTTCAGGGTCGACTACAGTCTTTGCAGACGCAGGTGATGAGGTTGGTGGAGTATCCTTGGATCTTTTCTTTGATATAAACCTTCGGCAACTTTTGGGAGAGCAGACAATTCCGTTCAATACTAAAGAAAAAAATACAGTTAGATGCCTTATTTCAGGTTATAAGTATGCATCTGACTTTTAACGATTGGAGAGATTTAGAGTCACGTTTACGGCAAACGGCAAGCATTTCTTTTCTTTTTTCGCACTTTACATCACTTTTTGGTAAAGTTTGGTACCAGAACAGTCAACCAAATAGGACCTATAGTGATTTTAATGCGTCAAGGATATTGACATTCGACCGGCTGCCTTTAACACAGTTTGATGTCGCCACATGGTTATTTGTTCAAAACCTTTAGCTATAAATGTGTGGGCAAACCAAAATCTGCACTTTACACACAGAGTTACCCGTCCCTTTCTTTTGGGACTAACCCCCCTTCCCCAGTGACAATACCAAAAGTTATCATCAATCCACCCTCAATAAATATAGGTTTAATTGATATTAAAGCAAAGACTATAATTATTTTCAAAATATGGGTCATTTCAAATATTTCCTTTCAAAGAGGATATTTACCTGTTAAGTATGTCAACAATTTGGGTGGCTTGGATGTAGCGTGGTGAGCCATCAGTACGAGGACGGTAGCGGCCAGCGCCAACCCGATTTCAAACATGATCACAATATAGTATACGCCAATCAGCGGTAGAGTGTCTGACTGCTCAGGCAGCTGATCAGTTATAACCACGAGGTACACACTAACGGCCAAGAGAATGGTGGCACACAGACCGATACGCTCACCACTTTCTGCTGGAATGAAGAAGCTGACGAGAATCAGCATGCCGATGATCATACAGGGCACAAGAGTGAACAGCACGAAAAACATAGGTTTGCGTCCGATGAAAAACGACACAATGACTTCTGGGAATTGTCTCTTTGGCTCCTTCTTCTCATCGTGGTTGTTCATTTTTATGACAAGGCTCCTCAGGGTCCAGTAACCATTTGACGACGTGAGTTTTAGATCTAAACAAGAAAAGAGGACATGATTGACCTGATTGACCACCTTTGTTTGATTATTAAATCATAAAAAAATATCGTATAATAATCAGTGATCTTACAGGATCAGGACGTCATATAACCATTTAACTACTCTATGCAAACGTACTAATTGCAGTAAAGTTAGACATAGTCCTAAGATTTTAGAGAGAAAACGCAGATTCCAGCCTGTATTTCTTTGGTCTTACTTGTTTGGGGTATGTCGCTACCTCTAGCTACAAGAATTCTGCACCATGACCAATAACATGATGCCTTTTTCTGGATCCTCGCTTTCTGTAGTTGTTGAGATAATGTCCATAAGAGAGCGATCAGCTGCCAGGGAGCGAAATTTCATATTGCATTGCTGTTTGTCAAATGGAAAAAACTTCACATTGAGTTGACACGAGCTTTTAAAGGTCGATGGAGAAATCCACGTATTCAGGCCATTACTTCGCACCAGTACATAGGTGTGGAATTTCTCCACGTGACCTGCTTGAAGAATCTTATTATCAGCACTGTAAAAAAAAACAAGGGACGCTTAAATTAAACAAGATAACCTCGGCAACGCAATAAAGTAAATTACCTGACTATAGATATCCCTGAGACATTAGACAATACCTTACACTGAGGGAACAAATAATTTTACTGAACTAGTCGTCGTAAATCAGTGGAACTCTTTTCAAGGTCTTTTAGTGTCCCTAAGTGGGTAGTTGTAAAATGGGAGGTCGAAAAGAGGCTTGCCAAAAGCCACCTGGCGAAGAACAGTGATGATAGAGCTAGAAGAGTTGGGTCTAACATGGAATGAAGAGTAGGCCAAAGCTCAAGACAGGGTAGATTGATGACGTTTGATTGCGGCCTTACGTCCCATCCTACACTACTGTATATATTAAGCCAAACTTGCACAAATCAGTGTAACAAATAAAACCCAACTAATTTTATACTGATTTACCTGGGTTATCTCAGTGTCTGTTGTAATAATTTGGTCTTTGTTGTCCTGGAAAAACAAACCAAAGTTGCTATTTTCGTATGTACATGTATAGATCGAATATCTGAGGATTCCACTTCAGAATCAGTAGTTTCAGGCTTTCAGACTGCGGATAAGAGTTCGGTGGAGAAATAAAGAAAGCGAAAATCGCGGCTGGAACCGTCCATCTGGCTAAACTATCCGCTTATGTAAGTCCTTAGTTAGTTAGCATATATACGTGCAATACCTTAAGAACGCTATTTTGAACCACCATATTTTTTAGTGTTTTGATGCTATGTGAAATCTGAATTTCCAGCGTTTGTCTGTTTCATCCGAAAACCTTTTACAATTTGTATTGTATTTCACTGCATTGTGATTTGCAACTGTGAGTGTTAACATGCTAGGCTTGAAAAATGCATCAAAGTTACGTTCAGAAATTACCACTCCGCTCAGTGCCTTGAAGTCCACTTGAAAGGTGACATTGATCACATCAGATGGTTTTAATACTGGGCGGACCATTTTGTCATACTGCCACAAAATGACCTGCCTCAAGCGGTATTCAGCTGACTGATACATGTTATATTTTAGAAGTTGTGCAATTGATGGTGGCTGGAGAGGGCCTCTCGAATGAAATTCAGTTGGCTGTGTCTGAGGTCCAGGTGTTGAAGTCTGAGCTAACACATCTTAAAACAAGAATAATACTTTTATAAGGAGAACTTCAGGAGCAAGACGTGCCAAGTAAAACCTAAACTATCAAAGCTTGTTGCTTTTCTATGAAAGTGCAGTCAAAGCCCGCTTTGACCCTCTTAATACGGACAGTTTGCTTTGTCCCTGCTCCAAACTTATCCACTTAATAAACCTTTAAAAGTGGGTAGGGGAAAAACCGCATTTTCACGAATGCCTCTTTTCTGGAATGGTTTTCTATTAATTAGCATGGGAATGGCCAAAACTGGGAGTTTTGAAACAATTAGGGCTTTTTCTTTTCTATTTTCAGTTTTGTTGCCCACTTTATCGTCTTTCTTTCACATGGAATTGTGGCTGGCTAGCTTTTTAGGAAAGGGACAAATTTAATCCGGCTACAAAGAGTAGTCTGAGGTAAATGGCGCAATTGGCACTGGATTTTCCCCGAAATGTTATTTGGTTTTTTATTTGTAACTCTGTCAGGGTTGGTTAAAAATTGCAAAGGCGAGGTATAGGTAGAATTGATCTATCTTTGCTAACGTTGCTGTTTAACAACTTAACAGTTTAAACTCAACTGCATCGTTCCATATGAGAGGAAATTAAAACGACCCTAGCCGTCCGAAAAGGGTTAATACGGACACTTTATTCTATGCCCCCCTCAATATCCGTAATAACGGGGTTTGACGGTATTTTGTATTCAATTAGACTGCGTAGCAGGCGCTTTTAAGTAGTGGGCGCAGGAAAGAACGAGCATGAGAGTCCCTCTCGCGCGCCCGTTCTTTCTTGGGCCCACTACTTTAAAGCGCCTAGCTGCGCAGGCTATCTAATCAGCACGGTTGGTCAGAGCTGTCCCCGGTGAATTTCTTGCGTGGGCATGATTATCATTTCCCTTTTGTCGCTAATGGATCATCAGGTGATTTCATTGGGAGGGAATTCGGAAATCATCTTGTTTGACAAACAACGCATCTCTTCATGAATATCAAGCAAAATAACTTAAAATATTGTTTCTCTATGTCACGGGAGTAATTCGGATGGAGAGGAAAACTTTGTTAAGATCGTATGATTCATCAATATCAACAGTTAAAGTAGAAGTGTGCTTCATCATCGAAACCATGCATGAGATTGAACAAAGTCAGTATTAAAACTGCGTGGAAAATGTGTTCAGTATATGAAAGTTACCTTAGTTACATCTCTAATACAGATAGGAAAGCATATGACTGCCGGAAACCTTATTAACATGTATATGCACCTAACTAGTTAAATGTTTAAAAGTTTTTGTTTTTTATTTGCATTTTCTAAGGTTTTTTTAGGAAATAGAGAACGGAATATTGTGTCCTTTAAGGCCTCGGGGGACACATATCTATGAATAAATTCATTCAGTTATGAATACAATTGCGGAGCTGCTTACTTTAAGTATCCAGTTTTTCGTGTTGAAATCCTTAGTTGTTCACATATCCGCAGGTGTTTTTCCTTGGGTCTGACTTGAAGGAATGCCGGCTACTGGAGTTATCTCTTGAATTAAATGACTACAATAATTTGCACCATTTATTACGAAAAGAGCCTCTAACGGTTTGAGACGTCCCTTGGGCATGTGTAGTTTCAAATAAATACATACAAGATATTATTTACAAGAAACGAATTGCCTTTGAATGTACTTATGTGAACGCAAAGTCCGATACTGATGACTCCATATCCGTGTTAAATGCTTATGACAATCAGAATTCCTCATATAATTTGTTATAATTATCCCCTAAACATCGTTATTAGTTATGATTTACAGTAACAGTTATTTTAAGAAAACAAATTTTTCAGAATAAAAAAAAGAACGTTTACAAAAACATGATTATTTAAGCGCGTAGAAGACGCAACTTGAAATTTGCCATGAAACTTCCTTTAGAAATATCGGCCCTCTGGTTTTAAAATTCAATATCATAGCAACAGAAAAACAAAGCCAGATGAACTAACCATCTTAAAAGGAAATGGTAGCAGGCGTGAAGCTGTAAACAGTATTTATAAGGTTTTTATTTTTAACAAAAGACCTATAACATCATTAATGTCTCTCAGTTGCTTCCAAATTCGTTTTACAGTGGAACTATAAGTAGCGCCCCAAAACGTCTGCTGTACCACCCTCAGGCTGTTTACTTGAATGCAAAATTTAAAATTCCTTCTTCCTCTACCTATACGGAGAAAACTTTGGCATTCAAATGCGTCAAATATTTGCCGAAAGAGAATGAGATAAGTATTCTCTCTTAAGGCTCAATGCTTCGAACTATTCAGGTAAATCAGTAATCGGGAGAAATGAAGGGAGATCATTAATTATTCAATGTCAGCGAAGCGGCAAATTTGATTGCGAGTTGGCGGAGAAAGGCTCACAATAAGAGAAGAAAGGCGAAAATTGGCCAGGTATAGCGCTGATAAAACTTGCTTTCCTGCTTTCCAAACTGAGCCAAATTCTTAAACCCTAAGCGCGGGGTTTTGAAGAAGATTGGTGTACCTGCTTTTTAAGACTAAAACGAGAAAAACGAAGAAGATTGAACAAGAGTAAGCATTATCCTTTCGAACTTGAAAATGCAGAAAAAACGGCCTTTTTTAGTATGGAGTTCATTTTCGAAAGAGATTTTCGGAAAATTTACATTGCTTCTAAAAAACCTACGCGCGGGAAATGAAAGATGGCCTTTTCTCGAACAGAATCAGTTTAACTTGAAATTGACAGAGTGATTTCTGTTATGAAACGACTCACATTCAGCCACATAGAAGTACCTCAAAATTCGTGACAAAGGGCCCGACTTCCGATATTTCTCGCACACGCTCAAAATGTTACAGTCTCTCTTGATATCTCTTTACTCTACTGATATTTAAGGAATTGCCTTGTATTGGTGCTGTGCGACTGTAACTTCCTTAGTGACTTACTTGAACGCTTGTTCGAGCAAAATTTTCAATTTTGCTGTTAGTTATTCCCTATTTTTATGCCATTGGCTCAAATCTAGACAAGGAAACGATTTTTTTCTCAAAAGGTTGAAAAGGAGAGAAAAAGCTGAAACGGGGGCAATGTCGTTCTGCTCAACTTTCCTTAATTAACGAAAATAGAAAATTAATTATCCCACTGTAAACGCAGTTTCTCTCATTTTCATGAACAAATTGCCCTGGAAAGTAAAACGACTTGTTGTACAGTTACTGAAGAGAAGGTGCCGAACATTGCAGAGATCTTATGATCCACAACTCGGGTTTTGCAAATTTGTAAAAGCTAGTTACAAAACTGTGCAGCCGCTCTGAAAGAAATCAGAAATTCTTTACAGATCCTTATTTTCTCGAGAGATTGTTTTTGGCTGGATTTATTCGTGCTGTGCGGCATAGAAAGCTTTGTCAAACAGTATTTTCAGTTGTTTTGTCCAAGTTCTCTCTCCTTGCTCTTTTTTCCTTGTTGACTAAATTGACAATAAAACGAACTTTTGAAATTTTGGTAGTGAATGCGACTCCAGTTTGAAAATCTCCCAATAAGCTAAGATATAAAGATCTTTGACAAACTTACCAGCCAAACGAAGTAATAAGAACATTAAGGTAAACAACTGCGCCATACCACTTTCTTAACGAGCAGGTGCCGTCATGCGTCACTTAACAGGCTGTCCCAGCTAAGGCACCTTGCAGTAAACTTAAATGCTTGTTATACGTGCGGTCACGTGACCACAACAGATTACGCATTTTCCCTTCCTGTAAAAACCCGCAACAAGTGGCTTATTGTAGATAATTGTCATCATTATTTGAAATAACGAAATTCCGACATTTTTAACCTTGACATATAAAAGCCGATTTCTCGCGGAATAAACTGCGGGTTGCAAAAAGATGCAAATTCATTGGACCGGTGACCATTCAGCTTCCTTTTTTTACTGTTAAATGAGAATTGAACACGGACCCAGAAATGAATGGTTGCTAATGTCACGGTCAGGTATAAGTTATAAACGAAATAACTGAAATGATGTTTTATTTGCGAGCCAAATCAATTCGTTTGCCGAGTCGAATCGTCAACTGAAACTTAACCCTCTGTTTTTATTAGACTTCTTGATTAATTTGCTTTTAAGAAAAGCGTGTGCTAATGAGCCAAAACTGTTATTTAACAAACACTTTTCCTCCTAACGGTTCTTTTATTTGTGCTGGTTGAAGCAAAGATCCGAAGCTGATAAAGGGGTTTCCAATGTTAATATGTCCGCAGGTGCTTATTGCGATAACGTGGGGACAAGGACACGCATGTATAAAACAGTTAATTGATGTAAATTTGTTCTAAATTTCTTTCCCTTAAATAACAAGTTTCTATACGTTTAAACTGCTTTGAAGCCCGAACAAGCATTGCCTTCGAAAAATCGCCGACAAGCCGCAATGAGTGCAATAGTTTCTTTTTTTAAAAAAAATCCGAGAACTTTTTGTATGATTACACTTAAAAGAAAATTAAGATACTGAGATAAAATTTAGGCATTTGTAAAGGGAAACAAAACTGACAGCAGTTCGCGTGGTTCTCGTAGTTTTTGTAATCTCACTCGTCCTCCGGACAATTGTTTCATGAGATTTTATACGTAAACAATTTTTTGCCCGAGGAGTTTTTCACATGTGATTGAAGTACTTCCGTTATATGCGTCGCATAAGGAAGATTACACTCTCCAGGAACCCACCTGACTCTCGTACCAAGACGAGAGCTAAGGGAATTTAATTTCGGTTTGGCGGCCTTGTCGTCTGGATAGTGCAGTTTCAACTCGAAGGGTTAAGGGGGGGTGGGGGGTTCCCAACAATTTTATACGGGGAAGCTCCCCCCCCCCCTAGTCCAATCCCTGTTATATACTATTTTTGACAGAAAAGGGAGCCCTTTCGTATACTTTTTATTGACAAATGGTACTCCATTTACATGTCACAAGACACTGTATAAAAAGGGGATATGGCGGAAATCGAATTAGGGCGGGAGTGAGGGGTTTCTTGTCCATCGTGTAGTGAAAGAAAGAGTGGCGCATGGTCAGCCTTGGTCTTCAGCTCAATTATCTAAGAGAAAAACAGCCCTTCTTAAAAATTTTTTTCAGGCTTTCTTCCCACATAAAAAAAGGGCGCCGCAGGATAGACTTGCTAGGGGGTACGTAGTGTTCTTTGCATTATTTGCGTAAGACATATAATGAATTAACTGAATACTAAGCACGTTGTGATCGGTCGTGAGCTAGGGAAGAAGGAAGAGCAGGAGAGAACACCGGGAACAAGGCTGGATCTATAGGAGTGCAAGCACAAGGGATGGCGTCACAAATTTGATTCAGGTTTTTAGGAACACTGCAAAATGGAAACTTTTTGTTTTAAACTACCCTCCTGCTCTCCTTGGTGCTATAATAAATAAAGAACGAGTCGTGTCTTTCTAGGGACATTGGTAGTTACCATGGTAATCACATGACCTGATAATACACCTTTATTTTCAGCGCTCCAGGCGATTCTAACTCAAAAACGAGTTCGGTGAGCCACCTTACTCTGCTATACAACATACAACGTTGTTTGACTATTCCAACATTTTGAAATGTAATAACAACACTACTCCGAAACTAATAAGGTAAAGAAGACAGAAAAATAAAACACTTTTACTTCTAAGTGCGCTGAATAAGTGATAGTTCAGCAAGTATTTCCAAACCTCCGATCCCCCTTCCGTACCTTGAACTCCCGGTTCCCGCGCCGCCCCTCTTTTCTTGGCTCACTCCTTTTAGCCCTTTGAAATATCAAGAATTGTTGTGCTATTTCCCATTTCTTTCCACCTTTCCACCCACATTCCTCCGTTTTTTTCTCCTGCCGCCCGTCCCGCTCCATTTCTCTAGGGCTACCACCTACTGTAAATCCAGGCAGCCGAAAAAAACTGGGTAAGAGTATTTCATACTTTTCCCAGTCTCCCCAGCCAATGCCTGACTGATTTCAACATCGTACGGTTTCAATGATCGATTCAACTTCAATGTGAACCAGCATATTTTCTTAGTAACAGTGCTGAGATATCCCGTAAACATTGTAATACTTCTGAGGCAGGAGCTGTCGATTCAATATGATATCGAAACACCTTCAAAGGGAACTACATTTGTGCAAGAGTCCGACCTTCGTTGGCATCCATGAAACTCGTTTTTCTGCTCTCTGCTTCAAAAGAGAACGCAACGACACGCTCTACTTTATGTGTCTGCATTTCAAGCGGAAAGGAAAGCTAAAGGTTCCCGGCCTAACACATGTAAGTAAAATTTTGAAAGATGATTTTGAGTACTTGACACTTTAAGTACTCTTTTAAATTGCTGAAATATTCCGTAAAAGTCTTGTAGGTAAGAAATGCTGCTAGTTTTTTTTTGTTTTAGTCAGACAGCAGTGCAAAATGAATATTAATTGACGCCAGTTTTTTATCCACAACAAACTTTAACAATGTTATGGTGCGGGGCTGTCAACCCGCCACGTCTTCAAATATTGAGAATTGATAGGAAAGGGATGATAGATGATGTCATATTGCACAGTGTATGACGTCATTTGTGCAAAAAATACTTGTGGCATAATATATCATACCGAAGTTTTGAGGAAACGTTCGATGTTAACAGTAAAATCGCTCAAACAATGCAAAATATTTAAAAGTTTATTGTTGGAAAGTCGAGTCTACAACTAAACTGCAAACTTCGGAGAATATCCGGGAGATTTCATACTCTAAGCTGGAGACCAGGAGATACAGTCCAAAATCTGGAGTCTCCCGGATTATCCGGGAGAGTTGACATCACTGTTGTGTCATTTTATCATCAATATATATTTATCACCAGACACATGAAAAACTGGTATCATTTTGTTTTTTACAATAACAAAAGCTCCAAAAAGTCAAATCTGCTGGTAAAAATGAAGAACACTAAAAAGCAATTACGCCTTTTTTAACCACTGCAATGTTATTGTCAATAACGTTTCTCGCTTGGTGGTTGGCTACTGAAGACAAGTAACGAAGGTTCATTGGCTAAATATTTGACAGGTTAAGTCATGCCACTGCTTTGCATAAATTAGGAATTTATTGTCTCCAAACATGGAGGCATTTTGGGGTAGTATAAAGTTGTAAATTAGCCCAAGGTTACAAACTATTCATTCGGCAAATGACCATGTCTTGCATAAATTTAAATTTTATGTGTCTGCATTCTTATTGATCATTTCGAAAATAAGCCAATCAGTGCTCGAGAAATAATTCAGTTATTATAAAATATTTATTTGACACTTTCTATTTTATCTGAATTATTACAGTGTCCATAGTTAGTGAAATAAAATGCACAAAATGCTGGTTTGCAAATAAGCTTGTCCCTCCACTGGGACTTTTTCACGCAAATTTTGCAACAAGAAATTGTATTGTTTGCATTATTATTGGGCCCTCCCCAAACACATTTGCATTTCTCCATCAGTTTTCATAATTTGATGAGCTTTCAAAATTTAGTTTTTTTGAAATTTTTTTTTGCCGTCTTGTAAAGGGCCTTAAACCACTATAAACCATAAGTATGTCTCTGTTGATTTTGGTTGATGTCTTTCCAAAATTTTGTGATTCTCACCATTTGTGATTTTTTGTAATTTTTTCAATTTCAACACTTTCCTCAAGGATCTTCCAAGAAGTTATTTGTAGTTCTCCATCGATTTTTGCTGGTGGGCCTCGTGAATTTTTTTTAAATTCTCATAAATGTTGTGAATTTTTTAAGACTTAAGCAAAATTTTGTGATTTTGGATATTTTCCAACAGCATTCCACCAATCAATGGATATTACATGGTGACATGAAGTATGAATTTTATTTTGAAGTGGCAAAACAAAATTTTATGAACAAGCGCAGCGAGTGAGTAAAATATTGTTTTTGCCACAAGAAAAATAAAATTCATATCTTCATGCCACTGTGTAATGTTCTTTTTATTATATGAAGTGATTTTTTTGGCCCCCTTTTTTGTCTGTTTCGCCCTTTTTGCTTTTAAACTTGGTGCGACGGCAATGTCATGCTTACGCAATTGGTTTATATACTAGACCAGAAATAAAAAGCTGACCGGATGTTAAATTTTTTGCTCATGCGCAGTGCGTTTTGCCGCGGTGTTGTCCCGCTCCATTTCCCTAGGGCTACCACCCACTGTAAATCCAGGCAACCGAAAAAAACTGGGTAAGAGTATTTCGTATTTCATACTTTTCCAAGTCTCCCCAGCCAATGCCTGACTGATTTTCAACATGGTATGGTTTCAATGATCGATTCAACTTCAATGTGAACCAGCATATTTTCTTAGTAACAGTGCTGAAATATCCCGTAAACATTGTAATACTTCTGAGACAGGAGCTGTCCATTCAATATGATATCGAAACACCTTCAAAGGGAACTACATTTGTGCAAGAGTCCGACCTTCGTTGGCATCCATAAAACTCGTTTTTCTGTTCTCTGCTTTAAAAGAGAACGCAACGACACGCTCTGCTTTATGTGTCTGCATTTCAATCGGAAAGGAAAGGTTCCCCGCCTAACACATGTAAGTAAAATTTTGAAAGATGATTTTGAGTACTTGACAGTTGAAGTACTGTTTTAAATTGCTAAAATATTCCGTAAAAGTCTTGTAGGTAAGAAATGCTGCTAGTTTTTTTTTGTTTTAGTCAGACAGCAGTGCAAAATTAATATTAATTGACGCCAGTTTTTTATCCACAACAGACTTTAACAATGTTATGGTGCGGGGCTGTCAACCCGCCATGTCTTCAAATATTGAGAATTGATACGGAAGGGATGATAGATGATGTCATATTGCACAGTGTATGATGTCATTTGTGCAAAAAATACTTGTGGCATAATATATCATACCGAAGTTTTGAGGAAACATTCATTGTTAACAGTAAAGTCGCTCAAACAATGCAAAATATTTAAAAGTTTATTGTTGGAAAGTCGAGTCTACAACTAAACTGGAAACTTCGGAGAATATCCGGGAGATTTCATACTCTAATCTGGAGACCAGGCCCCGGTTGCTCAAACGTTGGATAGCGCTATCCAGCCGATAAATCACTATCCAGCAGATAAGTATTAGGGAAACCAATTGCGTTATCCACTGGATAGATTTTTAAGCGGTGGATAGCGATATCCAACAATCGAACAACCGGGGCCAGGAGATACAGTCCAAAATCTGGAGTCTCCCGGAGTGTCCGGGAGAGTTAACATCACTGTGGTGTCATTTTATCATCAATATATATTTATCACCAGGCACATAAAAAACTGGTGTCATTTTGTTTTTTACAATAACAAAAGCTCCAAAAAGTCAAATTGCTGGTAAAAATGAAGAAACCTAAAAAACAATTACGACTTTTTTAACCACTGCAATGTTATTGTCAATAACGTTTCTCGCTTGGTGGTTGGCTACTGAAGACAAGTAACGGAGGTTCATAGGCTAAATATTTGACAGGTTAAGTCATGCCACCGCTTTGCATAAATTAGGAATTTATTGTCTCAAAAAATGGAGGCATTTTGGGGTAGTATAAAGTTGTAAATTAGCCCAAGGTTACAAACTATTCATTCGGCAAATGACCATGTCTTGCATAAATTTAAATTTTATGTGTCTGCATTCTTATTGATCATTTTCAAAAATAAGCCAATCAGTGCTCGAGAAATAATTCAGTTATGATAAAATATTTTTTTGACACTTTCTCTATTATCTGAATTATTACAGTGTCCATAGTTACACAGTGAAATAAAGTGCACAAAATCAGTGCTGGTTTGCAAATAAGCTTGTCCCTCCACTGGGACTTTTTCACGCAAATTTTGCAACAAGAAATTGTATTGTTTGTATTATTATTGGGCCCTCCACAAACACATTTGCATTTCTCCATCGGTTTCCATAATTTGATGGGCTTTCAAAATTTAATTTTTTTGTAATTTTTTTTTTGCTGTTTTGTAAAGGGCCTTAAACGACTATAAACCATAAGTATGTCTCTGTTGATTTTCGTTGATGTCTTTGCAAAATTTTGTGATTCTCACCAATTGTGATTTTTTGTAATTTTTTCAATTTCAACACTTTCCTCAAGCATCTTCCAAGAAGTTATTTGTAGTTCTCCGTCGACTTTTGCTGGTGGGCCTCGTGAATTTTTTTTAATTCTCATAAATGTTGTGAATTTTTTAAGACTTAAACAAAATTTTGTGATTTTGGATATTTTTCAACAGCATTCCACCAATTATATAGAGGATATTACATGGTGGTGTGAAGATATGAATTTTATTTTGAAGTGGCAAAACAAAATTTTATGAACAAGCGCAGCGAGTGAGTAAAATATTGTTTTTGCCACAAGAAAAATAAAATTCATATCTTCATGCCACTGTGTAATGTTCTTTTTATTATATAGACAAAAAGGAATCAATAAAATAATAGATTTTTATTCACCAAAAAGTAATAGTGACAGCTGAAAGTTACAGTACTGCAATATAAGACATTGTTTACTATAATCTTGAGAAATAATACTGAGCTGAATAGGGCTCTACAATGACAAAATATAAGCAAAGCTGTGAAAAATGTATAAGTAAAATTTTAAAAATGATACATACTTACCGAAATTATGTCATCGATAAACTCATGTGTGAGATAAAAATAAACCACTCGGGTTCCAAATGTAGTTTTTATGAATTTTACGAGTGGTATATTTTCCAGTAAAACACTCGTGTCTTTATAATAAAGACATATCTCCCACAAGGTTGATTAATAATTGGAGGTATAAAACAATCTATTAAACTGATTGGATTCGGCAATATTCATCTATTGTAGGCAACCTCGATAGAAACCAATTTGCGGTAGCTGGTAAATTGACCGAGCCGGCTCTGGTCTATCTTTTACACCTGGCTTTAGAAGCCCTGGACAGGGGCGGTTGCTATCTAAGGTTATTTTTTTTGCTAATTTTAAAAAAGGTTTTGACCTTATTGATCACCTTATATTAATGGAGAAGCTTTCTACACAGTACAATCTCCACTGGAGCTTGCTTAGGTGGGTGGCATCCTTTTTGCAAGGGAGGGCTCAGGTCACACGCGTTGGCGCCTCGCGGTTTTTGCTCCTTTATGTCTTAATGGAGGCATTCCTCAGGGTACAAATTTGGGTCCTGTGTTGTTTGCTGTTATGGTCAATGACCTTGTTCAAAGTTGGGGCGCCCGCATTAAATTCGTGGATGATCTGACGGCTTGGGGAAACTCGCGAAATTAAGTGAGAATATATAATGTGAGAATTCCATGACACTGTGCTAACATTTCTGGTGAACAAATGTGCAACGAACTACTTCCTTGAGTGTCTATGTTTTGAGAATACGCCAAAAAAACTTCGTCCTAGTTGTCGTCCTTGCCTCTAATCTAATAAATAATATGAGTCGGTTATTTAAATGAAGTCTAACTTAGCCCGCGGTTTAAGAAATCATTGGACCTCCAGATCCCTTTCTTTATAATGGGTTAATTTAAGAAAAAAAAGTGCGTTTCCAGTGTCAGCGCTGTATGCTTTATATATTGTTCACAATAAATGGTGTTTAGATAACAGCTTGGCTTAGGATGCAGTTTTGTTAAACATGGGCTAAACTCCCTTTAATAACCGGCCCTTAAAACGTCTCCAATGGGCTTTTGTTGCAAATAAAGCTGTGGGGTATTTTATTTGAATACAAGTGTGATTCATTACTTCTGGTTCACAACGAAGACGTATCAAACGATATTGATATTGATATTGATATTGATTGCATTCCAGGGTTGACCATAGCATTTGCAGATGCAGGTGGTGTGGGAGGAATATCCTTGGATCTTTTCTTTGAAGTAAGTGTTAATGTTGGCTTAGGGGAGGGGTAGGTGGGCAGATTCCCAGAAACGTATGATGATCCCTTTATTTCAGGTGGGTTAATTATGCATCTGAGTTTTAAAGATTAGAGAGATTTACATTCACGTTTATGTCAAACAGCAAGCTTGTCTTTTCTTTTCTAGTGCTATAACTGTTCTTCTACAAAAAAAAATTGCTAGTTTTACACCAGTTTTATCCATAAGAATTGACTATTTTTATCTTTTTATTTCGAGAAATTCTGAACATCAATCTGCCGTTTGCCGTTTGCCATAAACGTGATTCTAAATCTTGCTATTAACGAAAGAACGCTAGAACCAGTTTAGAACTTAAAAGTATCCGATGAACCGAGACGACCCGCTTGTCCGTAAATTACAAGCGTGGACAACGTAAACATAGCCAAAAACACCCAGAAGAAAAGGCGATCTAACGCGCGACCAATCTGTTTCCACATTTCTTGATTTTCCTCGTCTTCGTCGACTTCATTGACACAAGTGATTGAACCTGCATTTGAACGCCGTTCGTCTTGTTTTTCATCGTTGTTCTCCGTTGTGACTGCTAACTCCAGGTCAATATTTGTTGATTCAACTCCAGGGTTGACCACTATAGGTTTTGCAGACGCAGGTGGTGAGGGAGGAATATCCTTGGATCTTTTCTTTGATATAAACCTTCGGCAACTTTTGGGAGAGCAGACAATTCCGTTCAATACTGAAGAAAAAAAATACAGTTAGATGCCTTGTTAGACCCCTCCCCTAAGCCAACATTTTGCCCTGAGTGAGAAGTAAGTGTTAATGTTGGCTTAGGGGAGGAGTAGGTGGGGCAGATTCCCAGAAACGTGTGATGATCCCTTTATTTCAGGTGGGTTAATTATGCATCTGACTTTTAAAGATTAGAGAGATTTACAGTCACGTTTCACGCATGTCTTTTATCTTTTTATTTCGAGAAATTCTGAACATCAATCTGCCGTTTGCCGTTTGCCGTAAACGTGATTCTAAATCTTTTTATTAACGAAAGAAGCGCTCGAGAGGTGATGGCCTTGGGCTCTTCTTTCCTCCAATTACCACCGTCTTCCTGCCAGTCTCCCTTGACTCTCGATCCCCTCGTACCCATAAGAACGAGAGACGACTAGAGATAGCAGTCAGAGTGTGAATACCATGTGCATGCTAAAGGTGAGTTTGGGTGGCTGGATCTAAACACTCATAACAATAATGGATAAAGACCTGAGTTCTAAAGAAAATGTGAGCTGCGTTTAGGAGGACTCCCACACCAAAATTATTTTAATAAATGCGTCATTAAGGTCAATTGGTAATTAAAAAGGGGTTAAAGCTGAAGTTTGAGAGCATAATTAGTGACGGACCTTTGACAGTAGCCGTCGTCTTCAGCAGCTGTTTTCAGCTGTTTTATTCTTCGCACATCATATTTTGGTAAAGTTGTCGGTACCAGAGCAGACAACCACGTAAGAGCTATACTCATGATTTTAATTGCGCCCGGTGCCAAAGTTATTGATATCCAATGCTGTCTTTAGATTTATCTGGTATTAAAACGAAGACTATATTTACCTGTTAAGTATGTCAACAATTTGGGCGGCTTGGATGTAGCGTGGTGAGCCATTAGTACGAGGACGGTAGCGGCCAGCGCCAACCCGATTTCAAACATGATTACAATATAGTATACGCCAATCAGCGGTAGAGTGTCTGACTGCTCAGGCAGCTGATCAGTTATAACCAGGAGGTACACACTAACAGCCAAGAGAATGGTGGCACACAGACCGATACGCTCACCACTTTCTGCTGGAATGAAGAAGCTGACGAGAATTAGCATGCCGATGATCATACAGGGCACAAGGGTGAACAGCACGAAAAACATAGGTTTGCGTCCGATGAAAAACGACACAATGACTTCTGGAAATTGTCTGTTTGGGTCCTTCTTCTCATCGTAGTTGGTCATTTTTATGACAAGGCTCCTCAGGGTCCAGTAACCATTTGACGACGTGAGTTTTAGATCTAAACAAGAAAAGAGGATATGATTGACCTGATTGACCACCTTTGTTTGATTATTAAATCATAAAAAATATCGTATAATAATCAGTGATCTTACAGGATCAGGACGTCATATAACCACTTAACTACTCTATGCGAACGTACTAATTCCAGTAAAGTTAGACATAGCCCTAAGCTTTTAGAAAGAAAACGCAGATTCCCAGCCTGTATTTCTTTGGTCTTACTTGTTTGGAGTATGTCGCATTCTGCACCATGACCAATAACATAATACCTTTTTCTGGATCCTCGCTTTCTGTAGTTGTTGAGATAATGTCCATAAGAGAGCGATCAGCTGCCAGGGAGCGAAATTTCATATTGCATTGCTGTTTGTCAAATGGAAAAAACTTCACATTGAGTTCACACGGGCTTTTGAAGGTCGATGGAGAAATCCACGTATTCTCGCCATCACTTCGCACCAGCACATAGGTGTGAAATTTCTCCACGTGTCCTGCTTGAAGGATCTGACTATCAGCACTGTAAGAAACAGTTCAAGGGACTTTTTTAAAAATTAAACAAGATAACCTCGGCAACCCAATAAAGTAAATTACCTGACTATAGATATCCCTGAGACATTAGACAATACCTTACATTAAGGGACCATATAATTTTACTGAACTAGTCGTCGTAAATCAGTGGAACTCTTTTCAAGGTCTGTTAGTGTCTCTAAGTGGGTAGTTGAAAAATGGGAGGTCGAAAAGAGGCTTGCTAAAAGCCACCTGGCGAAGAACAGTGATGATAGAGCTAGAGGAGTTGGGTCTAACATGGAATGAAGCGCAGGCCGAATCTCAAGACAGGGTAGAGTGGCGACGTTTGATTGTGGCCTTATGTCCTGTCTTGAAATCTCTACAGGATTTAATCACATATAACAAAGAAACCTGATGTACAGAGTCCGCTATTTGGCAAGAGTACATGGTAAGAGCCTTCGAGCCCTAATGCGCATGTCGCTAGCGTTACTAAGCAACCATACAATATCGACACATGTCCCATCCGGGATGAAGAGCTTTAGTGAGTGAATGAGTGAGAGTGTGGATACCTGAATACTTATATCATCTCAAGCTATACCTCTCAGTAAAAAGTACAAATAAACTAACTTGTTCTCGAGAACAATATCAGGTACCCATATGGTCCGTGGGTCTACAAGAATACGGTCTATCCCTTCATAATCTTCAGGATTCCACTGAAGGAACGGATTAGTCCACATCTGGAAAAAGAGGGAAGATACTGATGAGATGGTTTGGTTTTCAGTAAAAAATGTGAAAACCTAGTAGGGACGTCAATATGATTGGCGGCGAGACTGGATTGGCATAATGTGTACAATGAAACTGGTGTCCTCCAGAGTTGCATGATCGATTCCAACACGAATAATTCTACACATCATATACCTCTCTAGAGGGAACAGCAAGCACTACTACATTTATGTCGGCGCAGTTGTATATACAGCTCATGCATTTGAGTCAGGTTTTCAGGGGAAGAATTTTCTTTTTCGTCAGTTTTCATCAGTTCGTTTCTGTTGGCAGGAGCTGTCATATGTGCACTACTGTATATTAAGCCAAAAACTTGCACAAATCAGTGTAACAAATAAAACCCAACTAATTTTATACTGATTTACCTGGGTTATCTCAGTGTCTGTTGTAATAATTTGGTCTTTACTGTCCTGGAAAAATAAACCAAAGTTGCTATTTTCTTATGTACATGTATAGATCAAATATCAGAGGATTTCTTCAGAATCTAGTTTCAGGCTTTCAGACTGCTGATTAGAGCTCGGTGGAGAAATAATGCAAGCGAAAATCGCGGCTGGAACAGTCCATCTGTCTAACTATCTGCTTATGTAAGTCCTTAGTTAGTTAGCATACATACATGCAATGCCTTAAGAATGCTTTTTTAACCACCATTGTCTCGAGTGTTTCGATGCTATGTGAAATCTGAATGTCCAGCCTTTGCCTGTTTCGTCCTAAAACCTTTTACAATATGTATTGTATTGCACTGCATTATGAACAGATTTGCAACTGTGAGTGTAAACATGTATAGTGCTAGGCCTGAAAAATACATCAGTTACATTCAGCAATTACCACTGAGCTTAGTGCCTTGAAGTCCACAATAAAGGTGACATTGATCACATCAGATGGTTTTAATACCGGGCGGACCATTTTGTCGTACTGCCCCAAAAGGACCTTCCTCAAGTGGTATTCAGCTGACTGATTTAGGTTGTACCGAGGTCCAGGTGTTGGACTCTGACCTAACACGTCTGTAAAACAAGTATGATACTTTTATAAGGAGAAAATCAGAGCTGGTTATATTTTAAAGGTTGTGCTCTTGGTAGTGGCTGGGGAAGGCCACTGGGTGGTGTCAGAAGTCCACTGGGTGGAAGTTCATTTGAACTGGTTTTGTCTGAGGTCCAGTTATTGCATGGAGTCTGACCTAACACGTCTTAAAACAAGAATAATACTTTTATAAGGAGAACTTCAGGAGCTAGACGTGCCAAGTAAAACCTAAACTATCAAAGCCCGCCTTGACCCTCTTAATACGAACAGTTTGCTTTGTCCCTGCTCTAAATGTATCCGCTTAACCCTTTTAAAAGCGAGTAGGGGAAAAACTGCATTTTCACTAATGCCTCTTGTTTGGACTGGTTTTCGATGAATCAACATGGGAATGGCCAAAAACGGAGTTTTGAAACAGTTAGGGCTTTTTTCTTTTTTCGCGCATGCGCATGAGCCTTTTTTGTTAACGAATTTATTTCTTTTTTTCTTTCTAGCTCTCTTTTTTCCCTTTGCCTTTCTTTTCTATTTTCAGTTTTGCTGCCCACTTTATCGTCTTTCTTTTACATGGAATTGTGGCTGGCTAGCTTTTTAGGAAAGACACAAATTTAATCTACAAAGAGTAGTAGGTAAATAACGCAATTGGCAGTGGATTTTCCCCGAAATGTTATTTGGTTTTATATTTGTAACTCTGTCAGGATTGGTTAGAAATTGCAAAGGCGGGGTATCGGTGATCTATCTTTGCTAACGTTGCTGCTTAACAACTTCACAGTTTGAACTCAACGGTAAATGGTACTAGGGAGGAAAATATACATCGTTCCATATGAGACGAAATTAAAACGACCCTAGCCGTCCGAAAAGGGTTAATACGGACACTTTCTATGCCCCCCTCAATGTCCGTATTAACGCGTTTGACTGTATTTTGTGTTTAATTAGCCTGCGCTTTTAAGTAGTAGGCCCAAGAGAGGACAGGTGCGCGAGTCCCTCTCGCGCGCCCGTTCATTTTTGCACCCACTACTTTAAAGCGCCGACTAACCAACCGTGCCAATAGACCTTTTTACCGATACGGCGGCCATATTGAATTTATTCGATTTAAGGAGTAGTATAGGATGCCCAGGGGGCATGAGCACATTTCTTTTGTATTTTTGAGCGCTTTTCAGGACATTTTTTCTTAAAGTTTTCTTACAATAAGATTGTAATGGGAAAAGAGATCCTTGTGCCGTGTTTGGATGTAATAATGATCGCTATTTTCTTGTTTACTATTAGAAATATGGTCTTTCACTGTATATTTCTCGGTTAAAAGGCGATCATTATTACATCCAAACACGGCACAAGGATCTTTTTTCCCATTACAATCTTATTCTAAGAAAACTTTAAGAAAAAAGTCCCAAAAAGTGCTCGAAAATACAAACGAAATGTGCTCATGCCCCCTGAGCATCCTATAATACTCCTTAAATCGAATTAATTCAATATGGCCGCCGTATCGGTAAAAAGGTCTATTGGCACGGTTGGTTAGCTGTTTCCCAGGTGAATTTCTTGCATGGGCATGATATCATTTCCCTTTTGTCGCTAATGGATCATCAGGTGATTTCATTGGGAGGCAATGCGGAAAAATTAAATCATCTTGTTTGACAAACAACGCATCTTTTCATAAATATTTCAAGCAAAATAATTTAAAATATTGTTTACTTCTCTTCTCTTTTAGCCATAATGATCTCTATGTAATGTCACGGGAGTAATTCGAATGGAGCGCAAAACATCGTATGATTCATCAATATCAACAGTTAAAGTAGAAGTGTGCTTCATCATCGAAACCATGCATAAGATTGAACAAAGTCAGAGTTACAACTCTGTGAAAAATATGTCCAGTATATGTTACCTTAGCTACATCTCTGATACAAATAGGGAAGCGTATTACTGCCGGAAACCTTATGTACACTTCCTAACTAGTTAAAAGTTTAAAAGTTTTTGTTTTCTATTTGTATTTTCTAAGCTTTTTTAATGAACTAAAGAACCGCAAAATGTGTCCGTTAAGGCCGCAGGGAGTCCATTTTCTCTAAAAATAAATTCATAATGCAAAAGTTAACCCCTCTGCAGTGCCAACTCGTGAAGTTTTGCATCTGCGCTGAATTCTTGGACGCAAAATTGTCGGAAAAGTCAAATTTGAGACTCCTGAAGGTGTCCCAGCTAAAGTTCCAAGCATAAGATATGTAATTATGGTAATTATGGTTTACATTCCACGCTTTAATTTTGTTTATAAGGTGCAATGTTTTCAAGGATTTTTGAGGCGAAACAAAAAAACATACAAATAGTTTTTGTATTAAATTTGGTTGAAATTTCTAAACATTTCCTTATTTTTATTTCCATACTATTAAAGATCACTGAAACAAGGTTTGATTCAGGGCCTTTTTGTTACTTTTGAATCAACATTTTGTTCGCAGCCTACGTGCTACACGTGCACATGAACACTTTAAATTATGTGCTCATCTTTTATCCAGTTATGAATATCAGCAACATCTCGTAAACCTGTTCGATATCAGTCGTTGTACTTCGTGTATACCGGCTTTAAATAAATGCATAACAATGAGCCCAATGTGTCCTCCGCGACCTTAATTTGTTTCGAATGGAGATGTGTTAAATATTTATTGTTGATAGGATGTATTACGAAATTTAAAGGCTAATCTTTCTGAAATTCAATGACAACGCATTGCATAGGATTCAAGTACAGGTTATCAGCTGATCTGTGATATGTTGAAGTATATAACAAGGCATCATAGCCACATATCAGACCCTGACATAATTATGCAAGGGAGACAACGTACATAACCTCTGCCAAGGAACATCCAGTTAAAAGGAGGCTGGGAGATGGAAGAATGATGAAAAATTGTGACAAATTACATTTGCGGAACTGTTTACTCTAAGTATCCAGTTTTTCGTGTTGAAATCCTTAGTTGGTCACATGTCCGGAGGTGTTTTTCCTTGGGTCGGACTTGAAGGAATGTGCTACTAGAGTTAGCTCTTGAAATGAATTTGCACCATTTATCGCGAAAAAAGGCAGAAAAGGCTCTAACGGTTTATAGGCGTCTCGTGTGTAATTTCAAATTGATACATACGCGATAGTATTTACAAGAAACGCATTGCTTTTGAATGTACTTATATGTACTGATAACTCCGTGTTAAATGCTAATGACAATCAGAATTCCTCGTATAATTCGTTCCTGATTTATCTCCTAAATATCGTTATTAGTTATGATTTACAGTAACAGTTATTTTAAGAAAACAAATTTCCAGAATACAAAAAGTTTTACAGAAACGTGATTATTTAAGCGCGTAGAAGACGCAACTTGAAATTTGCCATGAAACTTCGTTTAGAAATATCGGCCCTCTGGTTTTAAAATTCAATATCATGGCAACAGAAAAACAAAGCCAGATGAACTAACCATCTTAAAAGGAAATGGTTACACAGGTGAAGCTGTAAACAGTATTTATAAGGTTTTTTCCACAAAAGACCTATAACTTCCTTAATGTCTCTCAGTTGCTTCCAAATTCGTTTTACAATGGCCGCAAAACGTCGGCTGTACCACCCTCAAGCTGCTTACTTGAATGCTAAATTTAAAATCCCTTCTTCCACTGTCTACACGGAGAAACTTTGTTCAATTTTCAAATACGTCAAATATTTGCCAAGAGAGAATGAGATAAGTATTCTTCTTATTGCTCAATGCTTCGATCCATTTGGGTAAGTCAGTACAGTGAGATTGCTGTTACAAAATGACTCGCATTCAGCACAGAGAAGTACCTCAAAGTTCGTGACAAAGGGCCCGACTTCCGATATTTCCTGCATACGCACAAAATGTTACAGTCTCTCTTGATATCTCTTTACTCTACTGATATGAAAGGAATTGTCTTGTATTGGTGCTATGCAACTGTAACTTCCTTAGTGACTTACTTGAACGCTTGTTCGGGCAACATTTTCAATTTTGCTGTTGGTTATTACCTATTTTTATGCCATTGGCTCAAATCTAGACAAGGAAACGAGTTTTTTTCTCAAAAGGTTAAAAAGGAGTGAAAAAACTGAAACGGGGCTAATGTCGTTCTGCTCCACTTACTTAATTAACGAAAATAAAAAAATAATTAGCCCACTGTAAACTTAGTTTCTCTCATTTTCATGAACAAATTGCCCTGGAAAGTAAAACAACTTGCTGTACAGTTAGTGGAAAGAGGGTGCCGAGCATTGCAGAGATCTTATTATCCACAACTCGGGTTTTGGCAAATTTGTAAAAGCTTGTTACAAAACTGTGCAGCCCTGAAAGAAATCAGAAATTCTTTACAGATCCTTGTTTTCTCGAGCGATTGTTTTTGGCTGGATTCTTATTCGTGCTGTGCGGCGTAGAAAGCTTTGTCAAACAATATTTCCAGCTGTTATGTCCAAGTTTCTCTCTCCTTGCTTTTTTTTCCTTGTTGACTAAATTGACACTGAATAAAACGAACTTTTAAAATTTGTAGTGCGTGGGGCTCCAGTTTGAAAATCAGTCGCAATAAGCTAAGATGTATAAAGATCTTTGACAAACTTACCAGCCAAACGAAGTAATAAGAACATTAAGGTAAACAACTGCGCCATACCACTTAACGCAGGTGCGCTTATGCACTCACTTAACAGGCTGTCCCACCTAAGGCACCTTAACGAATTTATTTCTTTTTTTCTTTCTAGCTCTCTTTTTTCCCTTTGCCTTTCTTTTCTATTTTCAGTTTTGCTGCCCACTTTATCGTCTTTCTTTTACATGGAATTGTGGCTGGCTAGCTTTTTAGGAAAGGGACAAATTTAATTTACAAAGAGTAGTAGGTAAATAGCGCAATTGGCAGTGGATTTTCCTCGAAATGTTATTTGTTTTTATATTTGTAACTCTGTCAGGATTGGTTAGAAATAGCAAAGGCGGGGTATTTGTGATCTATCTTTGCTAACGTTGCTGCTTAACAACTTAACAGTTTGAACTCAACGGTAAATGGTACTAGGGAGGAAAATATGCATCGCTCCATATGAGACGAAATTAAAACGACCCTAGCCGTCCGAAAAGGGTTAATACGGACACTTTCTATGGCCCCGTCAATGTCCGTATTAACGCGGTTTGACTGTATTTTGTGTTTAATTAGCCTGCGCTTTTAAGTAGTGGGCCCAAGAGAGGACGGGCGCGCGAGTCCCTCTCGCGCGCCCGTTCATTTTTGCGCCCACTACTTTAAAGCGCCTACTACGCAGGCTATATTAAAGGAGCTATGTCACGAAATTCAGCCAAATTAAGTAATTACAAAATGCCCGTTAAATTAAGGGAAACGTAAAAATAACCACGTAAAACATTAAAGGAAGGTTAAAATAACACAACAGATACAACAGATGCCACGGATGGGCAAAACTGAAGAAGACTGAAACGGATTGAAATTAGGGTTTTTGAAAACAGTTCAGCCTAACAATTTTTCAAAGTTGATCTCTGCTGTTTGTAACTTCAAAAATAATGCTCAGGAGACATATTTGTTTGTCTCGAATCTCTGCTTGTGTCATTTACCAGTAATTTCTTTGCTTACTTTAAGTTCCATAGCGATTGAGGGCTATAGTAACTGGCAAAATTAAACAAAATCAACTGGACAGCCGTGACACAGCCCCGTTAATTGGCACGGTTGGTTAGCTGTTTCTCAGGTGAATTTCTTGCGTGGGCATGATGTCATTTCCCTTTTGTCGCTAATGGATCATCAGGTGATTTCATTGGGAGGGAATGCGGAAAAATTAAATCATCTTGTTTGACAAACAAGGCATCTTTTCATGAATATCAAGCAAAATAATTTAAAATATTGTTAACTTCTCTTCTCTTTTAGCCTTAATGATCTCTATGTAATGTCACGGGAGTAATTCGGATGGAGAGCAAAACATCGTATGATTCATCAATATCAACAGTTAATGCATTAAGATTGAACAAAGTCAGAATTACAACTGCGTGAAAAATATGTTCAGTATATGTTACCTTAGTTACATCTCTAATACAGATAGGAAAGCGTATTACTGCCGGAAACCTTATTTACACTTCCTAACTAGTTAAAAGTTTAAAAGTTTTTGTTTTTATTTGTATTTTCTAAGCTTTTCTATGAACTAAAGAACCGCAAATTGTGGCCGGGGGGGGGGGTGCATATCTCTAAAAATAAATTCATAATGCAAAAGTTTACCCCTCTGCAATGCCAGTTCGTGAAGTTTTGCATCTGCGCTGAATTCTTGGACGCAAAATTGTCAGAAAAGTCAAATTTTGAGACTCCTGAAGGTGTCCCAACTAAAGCACGAATATGTAATTATGGTACGCTTTTATTCTGTTTATAAGGTGCAATGTTTTCAAGGATTTTTGAGGCGAAACAAAAAAACATACAACTAGTTTTTGTATTAAATTTGGTTGAAATTTCTAAACATTTCCTTATTTTTATTCCATACTATTAAAGATCACTGAAACAAGGTTTGATTCAGGGCCTTTTTGTTACTTTTGAATCAACATTTTGTTCGCAGCCTACGTGCCACAAGTGCACATGAACACTTTAAATTATGCGCTCATCTTTTATCCAGTTATGAATATAAGCAACATCTCGTAAACCTGTTCGATATCAGTCGTTGTACTTCGTGTATACCGGCTTTAAATAAATGCATAACAATGAGCCCAATGTGTCCTCCACGACCTTAATTTGTTTTGAATGGAGATCTGTTAATATTTGTGTTTAGGATGTCATTACGAATTAAATTTAAAGGCTAATCTTTCCGAAATTCAATGACAACACATTGCATAGGATTCAAGTACAGGTTATCAGCTGATCTGTGATATGTTGAAGTATATAACAAGGCATAATAGCCATATATCAGACCCTGGCATAATTATGCAAGGGAGACAACGTACATAACCTCTGCCAAGGAACATCCAGTTAAAAGGAGGCTGGGAGATGGAAGAATGATGAAAAATTGTGACAAAATACATTTGCGGAACTGTTTACTCTAAGTATCCAGTTTTTCGTGTTGAAATCCTTAGTTGGTCACATGTCCGGAGGTGTTTTTCCTTGGGTCGGACTTGAAGGAATGTGCTACTGGAGTTAACTCTTGAAATGAATTTGCACCATTTATCACGAAGAAAGGCAGAAAAGGCTCTAACGGTTTATAGGCCTCTCGTGTGTAATTTCAAATTGATACATACGCGATAGTATTTACAAGAAACGCATTGCTTTTGAATGTACTTATATGTACTGATGACTCCGTGTTAAATGCTAATGACAATCAGAATTCCTCGTATAATTCGTTCCTAATTTATCTCCTAAATATCGTTATTAGTTATGATTTACAGTAACAGTTATTTTAAGAAAACAAATTTCCAGAATAAAAAAAGTTTTACAGAAACGTGATTATTTAAGCGCGTAGAAGACACAACTTGAAATTTGCCATGAAACTTCGTTTAGAAATATCGGCCCTCTAGTTTTAAAATTCAATATCATGGCAACGGAAAAACAAAGCCAGATGAACTAACCAACTTAAAAGGAAATGGTTACACAGGTGAAGCTCTTAAAAGGAAATGGTTGCACAGGTGAAGCTGTAAACAGTATTTATAAGGTTTTTTCCACAAAAGACCTATAACTTCATTAATGTCTCTCAGTTGCTTCCAAATTCGTTTTACAATGGCCGCAAAACGTCGGCTGTACCACCCTCAAGCTTGTTACTTGAATGCTAAATTTGAAATCCCTTCTTCCACTGTCTACACGGAGAAACTTTGTTTAATATTCAAATACGTCAAATATTTGCCAAGAGAGAATGAGATAAGTATTCTTCGTATTGCTCAATGCTTCGATCTATTTGGGTAAGTCAGTACAGTGAGATATGCTGTTACGAAATGACTCGCATTCAGCACAGAGAAGTACCTCAAAGTTCGTGACAAAGGGCCCGACTTCCGATATTTCCTGCATACGCACAAAATGTTACAGTCTCTCTTGATATCTCTTTACTCTACTGATATTAAAGAAATTGCCTTGTATTGGTGCTATGCAACTGTAACTTCCTTAGTGACTTACTTGAACGCTTGTTCGGGCAACATTTCCAATTTTGCTGTTGGTTATTACCTATTTTTATGCCATTGGCTCAAATCTAGACAAGGAAACGAATTTTTTTCTTAAAAGGTTAAAAAGGAGAGACAAATCTGAAACGGGGCTAATGTCGTTCTGCTCCACTTTACTTAATTAACGAAAATAAAAAAATAATTAGCCCACTGTAAACGCAGTTTCTCTCATTTTCATGAACAAATTGCCCTGGAAAGTAAAACAACTTGCTGTACAGTTAGTGGAAAGAAGGTGCCGAGCATTGCAGAGATCTTATTATCCACAACTCGGGTTTTGGCAAATTTGTAAAAGCTTGTTACAAAACTGTACAGCCCTGAAAGAAATCAGAAATTCTTTACAGATCCTTGTTTTCTCGAGGGATTGTTTTTGGCTGGATTCTTATTCATGCTGTGCGGCGTAGAAAGCTTTGTCAAACAATATTTCCAGCTGTCTTGTCCAAGTTTCTCTCTCCTTGCTTTTTTTTCCTTGTTGACTAAATTGACACTGAATGAAACGAACTTTTAAAATTTGTAGTGAGTGGGGCTCCAGTTTGAAAATCAGTCGCAATAAGCTAAGATATATAAAGATCTTTGACAAACTTACCAGCCAAACGAAGTAATAAGAACATTAAGGTAAACAACTGCGCCATACCACTTAACGCAGGTGCGCTTATGCACTCACTTAACAGGCTGTCCCACCTAAGGCACCTTGAAGTAAACTTAAATGCTCGTTACACCTGGGTCACGTGACCACAACAGNTATAAAGATCTTTGACAAACTTACCAGCCAAACGAAGTAATAAGAACATTAAGGTAAACAACTGCGCCATACCACTTAACGCAGGTGCGCTTATGCACTCACTTAACAGGCTGTCCCACCTAAGGCACCTTGAAGTAAACTTAAATGCTCGTTACACCTGGGTCACGTGACCACAACAGATTACGCATTTCCGTTTCCTGTAAAAACCCGCAACAAGTGGTTTATTGTAGATAATTGTCATCATTATTTGGAATGACGAAATTGCGATATTTTTAACCTTGATATATAAAAGCCGATTTCTCGCGGAATAAACTGCGGGTTGCAAAGCCGGATGCAAACTCATTGAATACACGTAAGCACTTTTTCTCCTTTGGACCTGTGACCATTCAGCTCCCGTTTTTTAGTGTTAAATGAAAATTGAACACGGACCCAGAAATTAATGGTTGCTAATGTCACGGTCAGGTATAAGTTAAAAACTGAACTGATGTTTTATTTGCGAGCCAAATAAAACCCTTTGTTTTTATTAGACTTCCTGATTAATTTGCTTTTAAGAAAAGCGTGTGCTATTTAAATGAGCCAAAACTGTTATTTAACAAACACTTACCTTCTAACGGTTCTTTTATTTGTGCTAGTCGAACCAAAGATCCGAAGCTGATAATTGGGTTTCCAATGTTCATATACTTAAAAAATTAAGATACTGAGATAAAATCAAGGCCTTTGTAAAGGGAAAACAAAATTGACAACAGTTCAGCGTGGTTCTCGTAGTTTTTGTTATTTCACTCGTCCTCTCAAGAATTGTTTCATGAGATTTTACACAGTAAACAAATTTTTGCCCTTAGGAGTTTTCCATATATATGTGATTGACGTACTTCGGTTATATGCGTCGCATAAGGGAGATTACACTCACGTACGAGAGCTTAGGGAATTTAATTTTGGCAGTGGCGGCCTTGTCGTCTTAAATAGAATACTGTAGTTTCAACTCGGATTCAAAGAACCAGTAAGAATGAACTCAGCACCAGCTAGGACACTTTATTTTATAGCTTCAACATTTAGCCGTAAATTTTGAGCACAAAAAGCCGGGCCGCGATAACTTTCAAAACGAATTGTCAGATCTTAAGAAGTTATTTGTATTGGTTCATGTCTGCTAACGTTTCGGTTTCAAGCATCCGGAAACCGACCATTAAATATGCACGGAACGTATTTAGACACAGACCGGTGGTGGGAAAACTATTTTCATTGCTTTCTCAGCTTCGTTTGGGCTTTTTCAAAAAGGCAAGCTTTTCTCGTCGTGAGTGCGAATATTATCGGCATATGTCCCTTTCTTCTACTAGTATTTTTTAAAGTTGAACAGTTAGAAACAAGAGGCAGACCTCTGTTTTATGTTTTTTGACCTTCTGTTATTTCCCTGTGGCGCTTATTTTTTCCGGGTTCTTATTTGTGCGATTTCTGCGCTTTTTTCTATGATCCGTAAAAACAAGTTCCCTTGCGAAATATGATTATGTTGTGAGATTTTCATGTTGCTTGTGGGAAAGAAAAAACTCTGAAAACAAAGAGGAATATGGGTGTGAATCAGAGCTTTTGCCCACACGAGGGCAAGAAGTTTAATGTAATACAAAATGACTTAGAATTTAGTGTTTGCAGTAACGGATGTTTTGATGAAATAGCAACGTGAACTAGACCCCTCGGCGCCTTGCAACTAATTTAAGTTATTATTTTAAAGGGAAAGGGTGTAATTATTATTCCCGTTTACCAGACCGTTGCTAACTAGTTATTTCTGCCTTAACTTGTCTCCTGCTACGCAATTTGTCTCAGCGAATAAAATTGACATCTGCTTGGGAGCTGATAGTCACAAGAAGTTTTGCCATTTTGAAATATTCTGAATATTCACGTAAGATGTGCTGTGAAGAAGCTAAACGCTTTCACCCTTAGATTCAATTTCACTGTTCTTATTTTGAATACAGTTGAACATATTTCATGCCCCTCGCGGGTAATCCTCGTAGTGGCCTATACACTGCCCGAAATTAAGGGGTACCTTTTTCAGTCTTCAGGCATATGAAAGGGTAGAGCTTTCACGAGCCTATATATATGAAAGGGTATAGGTATATCTGTTAGGTATTTACATGGGTCCGTCACAACGTAAACTCCGGCTTAGCTTACTTTTTTTAACCTTTCTTCAGGTAGAAGTTGCTGTTCTCCTATAACATCGCCCATTGACTTCATTTTAAGGTTAGTAGAAATTAAGTGTTGCATTAATTGTTTTTAAGTAGGTACTTTTTGTCGAAGGTAATAGGACAAAGGGATCCTTTTCTGCCCTGAGTGCAGCCTGTGCCAGGCTCTCAGATAGTATAATGCGGACGTATTAAAACGAACAAAGCGAAAACAAGACGCGCGCGACTTGGGAAAGGGGTCTCTCCCAGCCCCCCGCGCGTTTTTCGCGTTTCTTTTTACTGAACGACTTTTCACCACTATCTCGGAGCCTGGAACAGGCTACCATGAGTGGTGAATACAAGGGTAAGGGGTTGAACTTCAGGGCCCAGCCTTCCCTTACGAAACTTTTGTTGTGTAATCCACTCTAGTATTTCATGTCGTTGCTTTCTAATTTATTCCCCGGAAGAGTTGATTCTCTGAATTAATTCAAATAAGCACATCGTATTATTCTGGAAAATATGCACTTGTTGAGTAGAGTAGTTGTAGAGATCTAGATTTTATGGGAGATGAACTTGACATTATTTTTGAGAGTGGGAAGGGGGAATGTTGAAAGAATTTACAAAACCGCATTTAAAGCAGTCAATCGACGTTCCTAGACATTCCAGCCGGANCGGAGCCTGGAACAGGCTACCATGAGTGGTGAATACAAGGGTAAGGGGTTGAACTTCAGGGCCCAGCCTCCCCTTACGAAACTTTTGTTGTGTAATCCACTCTAGTATTTCATGTCGTTGCTTTTTAATTTATTCCCCGGAAGAGTTGATTCTCTGAATTAATTCAAATAAGCACATCGTATTATTCTGGAAAATATGTACTTGTTGAGTAGAGTAGTTGTAGAGATCTAGATTTTATGGGAGATGAACTTGACATTATTTTTGAGAGTGGGAAGGGGGAATGTTGAAAGAATTTACAAAACCGCATTTAAAGCAGTCAATCGACGTTCCTAGACATTCCAGCCGGACATTACTGAAACGGGTAATGGGCCTCTAGCACGGGTAATGCTCGCTAAGCGTTCCCCGCCTTCCCCGTCCGTATTAATAACATTGCCGTCAATGTCCTGTACTGTACTGACATGATCTTACTAGATATCGCAAACGTCACGTTGTTGTTCAGATTATGGTCAATGGTAGAGGCTTATGAAGAACTAGCTGGGGTACTGTAAGCTAATCAGAAACGGAGAAATAGTTTGGAAAATAAAACCAAGGACAGAACATAACCTCTTGGCATTATTTTATTATGTCCTTATAACTCAAGAAAGTTTTTAACTATATTATTTTGAGCCTCTTCAATCTAAGCATCATTTGACTATGTGTTAAAGGGCTATGAAATGGCAGCTTGCGATTTTTCTGAAACTAAGTCGATCAAAGATGCAAAAAATAAACACTTCTATGATCACTATTAGTGCACTTTGTGATAGTTGCGCAAGTCTGTAAAGGTGTACTTGTATACTGAAAGTATATATAATATTGTCTTTGACTACTGATGTTCTTGTCGTAGAAAAGACTACAATGATTAGACTCCTCCCCTAAGTTTAGTTTTTGACACTAAGCCCCTCCCGGATAATTATGCTGCATACAAAGATTTTCACGGATGAGATCGATATCCATCAATCGCGCCTAACCGCATCTCTCTAGCTCCTTCCAACTGCGCTGTATGGCATCCCATTTACCAAACTCATACAGGGTATGCCTTGTACCCCAGTGCCACCAGTGCCGCTTTTGATAGAAAGCGCCGGCACTCAGCTCCAGGGCGGTCAGGTTGACAGACAGACTCGTGCACCATTGACTCCCAGGAGAACGGTTTTCTTGGTAGGACAGTGTCACAGGAAGACCAACCCTTACCAATGTTCCATCGCCGTAGACACCTCCTCGGATGATATATGCCGACAAATATCCTTCAAAGCTTACTGTAGCACCGGCCGAAGGGTCAACCTGGCGAAAGAGCAGTTAAATGATGAGTTACAACCACATTGTTTGTGAAGGACAGGATATGAGTGTACCTCTCGGAGGATTGGGCAGGGAGTAATGGAGGACTCACCTCTACAGCCAAATTAACAGGCTTGAGAGAATTCTGTTCCATAGGAAACTTCAGCTGGATTGAGACGTCAAATCGTGGGCTGAGCTCCACCCGAAAAATCGAGATGAAAACAGGAACATAGAGAGGCTAAAAAATAGAGGGAAAAAAAGGACCCTCGCGGTTACTTTTTTAAAAAAAAGATTACTTGTTATTTAGTAAGACAAAAATAGCCCTCGCGTGATGCCTTACATACATACATACATATCCTTTATTTAAACACGATATGATTTAAAGCTCAAAGCTTGTGGGGTCGTGTAAAAATGATTACAAATGGATAAAACAATATAAAAAATAAGAATAACATTACTTACAAAATACAACTACAATTAAAACTCTAAAAATATACAGTAAGATTCTAACCAGAAAAAAGACAAGGTTAAAATGAATTTACATTAGTTACCTCTAAGTAAATTGACTACAGCATTTTAAAATAGTTAAAAGTATTTAAAATCTTGGTAGTGCCTGGGCAGCGACTGGACCGACTGTGCGCTAAAATCAAGTTCCTTAAAATAAGAGTCCTTCTTCACTTTGCGATAAAAAACAGTAAACTGGTCTGTAAAATGACTCGAGACAGCGTTCCAAAGAATAGCGCCTCTGTAGCTAATAGAGTTTTTAAGAAACTGCGAGTTAAAACGCGGGACGATTATGTTATTACTCCTTCTGAAGTTGTATGCAGTACATACATACATAACATACATAAACTTTATCTATCCTCGGATTTTAGTGTAGCTTACATAGCTAGTATCTCCGATCCTAACTAATTTTAAAAGTTACAACATATATAATATAATATATAATATTAATTAATGTATTATTAACTAAAACCGTGTACTAACAATTTACGCTTAGTTTCACTAAAATCTACAGTCTTTCTAAAGTGATCAGGTAAAGAATTCCAGTACTTAACAGATGAATAGCTAAAGGAATTTAGACCATATGTGGTTGTAGACGGCTTAGGAAGTGATAAAATATTAGTACCCCGTAGGGAGTAAGCAGTAGATCTTAACTTGATCAGTTGTTTTAAATAGCACGGATATTTACCAAAATGGAGACATTTGAATATACAAATCATCATATTTTGTATCCTCCTGTTGGCAGTGCAGGGTTTATCTGTCAAGTATGAAAGAGCCGTAGGTGCTTCACCTATAAACACGCTATGGAGAAGTTTAATTAATCGAAGTTTATATTTTATAATAGAGGGTTAAAGTATTCCAGTTCGAATGTCGGTAAACTTCCTCAGTGGGCATATCTCGGGGCAAGTTGTATATTATTCTGGCTGCCCTACGGTGAAGTACTTCCAGAGAATGTAGAAGGTCCGCATTAGGGCAGCCGCCCCAAACGACTAGTCCATATAGAACTGATGGTAATATTATCTTGAAGTACAAGTCCAATGGGCGTTCCTGCTCAAGAACGAACTCCTTTTCGGGAGGTTCAGTTTGTTTACGAACTTCTTTTTTACATCTGTAAGGTGATGTGACCAGGAAAGCCTGTCATCGATAGTAACGCCCAAAAGACGAGAGTGTTTCACCCGGTCGATCCGATCCTCTCCAATAGTCACAGAATTTAGCGGCCCGATGTGCGGTTTTCTCATCAACAGCATAGCTTCGCACTTTGCCGAGTGAGGGGTTAAGGAGTTCTCTAGGCACCAACTGTTCAGTTCCGATAAAGCTTTATTTAAAGAAGTGACAGTGTTATCAACAGTGTCCCCGATGCAATAAACGGTGGTGTCATCTGCGTACATAAAGACAGAGCCAGAGGTAACAGCACTTGGTAGGTCATTGGTGTACAAGGCGAACAACGTTGGGCCAAGTACTGATCCTTGGGGAATCCCGCAAGTTACGTTTAGCACAGTTGAGTGCTGGCCGTTTACTACCGAGAATTGAGTTCGATCATTTAGGTAGTCTGTCAGCCATAATAGAAGAGAACCTTGATTTTGATAAAACCCTTACTTAGGTATATCAGAACCCTCGAAAATGAAAAGCGATGTTTAGCAACCAGACGACATTTCTATTCATATTCACTAACACGGAGCTCGTGTGGCATATTTCGAAAGTAATCTTCTAAGGAAGTCTCTGGATCATGATCGGAATGAGGATTGATTTTAACTATATTTCCATCGGGATTCGTGCAGTAGGCCGCCTGAATGAACAAGGTGTAGTGCTAAACATGCTACATCTGCACCAAAAGCAGCGTCCCTCCTAAAGTGAGATGGGGAGTTACAATTACAAGCACTAGTTATTGGGCTGCCTGTGGCAAAGCACAATCCAAAAATGAGCGTCGTCGTCTGGGCAGCAAAACGACAAAATGGCGGAAGAATCACATGTTCCGTTTCCGGTGGGGCCCGACTACTAATGATTACTAATGGCAGGGGTGGTTCATTTCAGATAAAAAAATGCTGGGAAGCATGCAGACTTGAAACAAAAACAGTGCTTCACCCTTGGAGGTATCACTACTTTTTTTACTCGGAAGAAGGAGAAACCATGCGCCAGAAAGCTGCGAAAAATTTTCGTGCCCCAGGCAAGAATTCGAACTCACGACCTCCGAATTCTAGATTGGACGCTCTAACCATTGAGCTAACGGGGCTCTAGTGTGAGTAAAGTCGGCATTCTACTATACCATCAGAGTGCACTACACTTCTCACTGGGAGCTAAGGGCACTGAACTTCTTGCTCATAAGGTATACAATGAATACCGCCTTAAAAGGGGAATCAAGTTAAAAATGATCTTTGGACTATTTTGATATCGAAAAGTTTCAATTTATTAATGTTCAATTGTACCCCATTTGAAGAAACACGTTTTGTGACGTCATCAGGAGCGGAAAATCACGTCAAAAGTTAATTATTCTAAGTTTCCGTCGGAAACAAATGTATTCTTACGAGCAGTAAGCGTGATGTTTTAAAATCTCTACCGGGGGTCTTCCATATCAGAAAAATTTCATGCCTCAATACACTTGAGTCCATTCATTCATTCATTCATTCATTCATTCATTCATTCATTCATTCATTCATTCATTCATTCATTCATTCATTCATTCATTCATTCATTCATTCATTCATTCATTCATTCATTCATTCATTCATTCATTCA